>PYAF01001340.1:287458-308604 GCA_007407185.1 Glycine tomentella | reverse complement strand
TTGTTTGGGTTTCTGCTCTGTGTTTTTCGAATCAGAATCATGCTTAGTGATTCTGAGTTGATTGATTCAGTAATCTCAGTTTGCTTAATTCTGAGAGCTTGCCCTAACGAGGTTCACGTTTGCTTAATTCGTGTAATGACATTTTAGGTTAATCTTCGCTTAGTTGATTAATCTGGACTGATAAGAATTAAGTAGGACATATTACCTTTTGTGAACCGAGGATATTAGAGGCGCAATCTGTTCGAAGGGTCTGACTCGTTTTAAATCACTGCGTTAAAGTATTAATTCTGTTTTGTTTTAATTCTACATTCTATCAAACAAAAACCCCCCTTACGCGTTTAAACCCTTACACAGACGACATTTGATCCTTGAGAGACGACCTAGGAGTCGCTTCCTAGTACTACAATTAATCTGTATTAATTTGACGGAGTGCGACCTCCGATCAGTGTCACAATATTTTCACATTGCAATTCAGTGAAATTGCTCTGATCAAGTTTATAATATTTTCTTTGTAGTAATGCATATGCATGATTATCACGTTGAAAATAAATTAAGTAACACAAATAATCCAAGGCTTTAATATTGTTCAAGTGCTAGTGCCAGACAATGCAAACAGAACCTCATAATAAACACATAATTGGAATTTGGAAATAATATATATATATATATATACACACACACACACACACACATATATATATATATATATATATTCAGATATAAAAGGCATTTAGCCATATAGTGTGGACTTCCAATATATCATTAGCATTTAGATATTATCAAATATTAAATATTAAAATAAATATTTAAGCATCTTAATGAGAAATTATTATAATAAAAGATTCTTTTAGAACATCTCTAATGGAGAGTGCTGGTTGGATTTTTTAGTCTAAGGAATTCTTGTGATAAACTCTCCAATGGAGAGAATCTATGTGGCAAACCAATTCCTTCTCCATAAATTTAGATTAGATTTCTAATATAAGAAACACTTTTTAGCATGTTTTGGAGCATTTCGGAAACAAAAATAATAATAATTAATTTTATGTAATATTTTTGTTTTCATCATTATGTGTTTTTTATTTATATGTCATTGTGTTTAATTATCTATTATTATGTAAAAACAAATCTATTGTTATGCATTTCATTTCAATGTTATATAATTTTATTATTTTTAATTGACATTTAATATTTTCTTCAATTATTTATATTTATTATTTATATTCATAAAAACTGAAAAAATAAATTAATTATTTGATTGGAGTAATAATTAAATTTTAATAAAAAAATATAAATGTGTGAATTTTTTGGAATTTCTTGCTTATTGGAGGGAAATTTTGTAAGAATTTTTTATGAATGACATAACATTTTGGGAACCACAAAGAATATTGTAGAAACCACAAAATAATGAATAAAAGACTCTAAAAAAAATCATATAAACACTTCTCATTGAAAATGCTTTTAGTATCAATAGGAATCGCGTACATGCTCTATCTAAAGTCCAAGATGCTATGACATGAGATGCTGATCCCAATAGTTATTCATATTTGTTGTTTAGGTTTTTTTTTATCTAGAATAAAATATTTTACTATGATTTCCGTTGTTTGTATGTTTTTATATCATCAAAAATAGTAATAAAGATCTCGATCTAGTTTAAGTAGCAGACATCGATTAAACCCATGGAATCACCAGTACGTACTTCAAATTAACTGTTGTCTATAGAGCTATTGAATACTTTTAGATATTTTAAAGTAAAATATCAAAATATTATTAATATACTAATTTATATAATATAAACATTTTATTCTAATTTATGGTTTATTTTTCTGTATATACACATACATATGCACTCGGACAAACTTCGTTGTGTATATTACAAAAACTGTCATATACTAATAATTTAGTATTAAACTACTCCCCATTAATATATCTTCATTTTTAAAAAAATATATTTGATAGTATAAGCATTGTAAGTATATTTAACAATATATAATTCTATAGCATAAATTGTTAATATATAATATTCGTGCAAAATATTAATATACACCGTTAGTGTAGATTTATAGTTTTATACTAATAATTTAATTAACTCTTGTTAAATATAAGTTACATAATATCTTTTTACTTTGATACATTATATTTTTAGTAATTTTTAAAGTTTACAATATTCTTATATCAGCATCACATGATCATATCCATGTATTAAGTTTTTATCTTGCCTTTCTTTGTCAAAATTAAACGACGCGTGAGACTGACGACCTTCGAAAATCACTTCCTTTAACAGGTTTAATTTGACAATTACAACATTAATAAAGTTCCCATGTAACTCTACCGATTTGGTGCCAATGAGGTCCTCAGAATCATGATGCTCTAGACTCTAAGCTTCCAACAAAATCCAAAGATTTACAGTGATCTACTGGAGACAACATTTTTTGTAAGTAGGAAAGTAGAGGAATTACATCCTATCTCTTACATTTTAGGAATTAACCTTCTCCTATATACTTTTAAATTTTTATATAATGAAATACTCCTTCATTCGAATTTTACTTATACATACATAAATACATGCTATATTTGAACTTACAAATGAAATTAGTTAATCACATTTGTTCGTAATACTTATTATATATAATCACTTTGAATTGTCGATATTAGTTTAGATCGAATTTCTAGTCCAACTTACCAAACGTCGTTGCATAGTTGCTTGCATGTGATCTTTGCAAACAAAATGAGTCTGTAGTAGAGAAAGGGAAGAAAATAGGATACAAAGAAATTAAAAAAAAAAAAACATAGAAAATGAGGAGTATTAGTTCTGTATATATACATGAATCTCTTTGGAGAGTCTATCATGATTGAACCTTGAAGGCAAAGCAAATTTGAATTAGCCCCCCTCTCTCCCACAAAGTAAATATTCGACTGTGATTGGGATCACTAGGGAAAGGCACGTCCATTTTTTTTGTTGGAGCAGCAATTAACGAAAAACAAAACCTCTTTAGTGATCCACAAGCCATGTGAGGAGAATAGATAAGGGTCAACGTCCTAGCCAGGACCATCAACCCTTTGTGGTGTACATGCATCCTAATCTAATGGCTTCCTACGTCGCACCTTAATACTCGATATAATAATTTTCCCTAAATGTATCTGACTCATCTCTTACATATATATATATATATATATATATATATATGTATATATGCTGTTGTGGTCGATGCATTTAGTTGGCTCCACGTCATCATAGACTCTGACATATGACAACTACGATCAGGGATGGGGCAAAAACTTTTTCGGGATTCTGTTTAATATTTCTTTTTTTAGAAAACGGGATCTTCAATTGGTAATTTAAAAATAAATGATTCATTTAAATAAGAAAAATAGTTCAATAAATATTACCAAACACTATTTTTATAGTTCCTTATTAGGTGAAATGTAAAAATAGTAAAAATTATTATTGGTAGGAATTGAACCTTGGATCTCTTGGTTATTAAAAATAAGTATTATCATCTTCTCTAGTTTTTAATATTAAACATATGTTACAATAATTAATATTTGAGATCTCTTATTTTTTGAGACCCTGTGCGATTGGACATCTTAAAAGGACCTAGAACCGGTCCTGACTAGGATAAATAATAAGGTTGAAACATGTCAGCATTGGCGATGCTGACGTGTTATACTGTGCTCAAGTTCAAGTCAGACCTTGTTCTATGTTAGATACGCTGTGTTTACAGTTTACTATTTACTGCCAGGTGTTTACGGCAAATTGCTACCACTAGTTTTCTTCTTTTGTCACTTTAACTTAAACCAAGTTGCATTTTATCAAAGAGATTACATCCACTAACATAAAGTAACTGAGGTTTATGTTTTTATGGTGTGAGTGTGACATGTTTTAAATTTTAACTAGCTATTTTTTTTATGAAACTTATGTCTTAAAAATATTGATGATTAAGAAAATAATAAATCAAAACAATATTAAAAACATTGTCTTATCCATGTATGTAGTTAGGAATGTTAAAACGGATTAAATCAAGTAAACTCATTTAACACGCAAAAGGGAGTTGGGTTGGGTGATTCATTCAAACCTTTTAACTCACATAATTTGCCAACTTAATGGGTTAAGGAACTACTTAGAATGGGTTGAGATGAACGGCCAAATTAAGTTTGTTTTTCCATTTTCTTCTCTTATATGCTTTGATGAATTGCTTGGTTAAATTTATTTTATTAGACATAATTTTTAATTTGTGAATTATTATGAATTTTATTATTTTGTTCTTTCTTTATTTAACATGTGATGATAACTTCTAAAAAAACATTTATGTCCAGACAATTTAGTAAGATAATATTTTTGTGATTGTGACATTATAATTAAATTGTTTATATTCATTTATTTATTTGGTAAGTTAACTTCTGATCATGAATCATTCATTATTATATTTTTGCAATTCTTATTTTTTGTAATTTTTCACAGGTCAATTCAACTTGCAATCCCAAAAAATTATTTGAGTTAAGATTTTTAACCCAATATGATTCAACCTAACCCAATTTTTCGGCAAGTTAAAGGCAAGTTAGGTTGACCATTAATTGAAATTCTTACATGTAGCAAATTGACTCCATCTAATGATATACAACTTTTTTATTGTTGATATATTTATCCTTTTTAATGCACAAGTTAAAACTCTACATATAATTCTATATTGAAAATTAAAACACACAATTTGAAGAGTGAGTCAATGTCTCCACTTTCTCATCTGGATGTGTATTTTATATATTATTCATATGACTAACAAAAAAAAAAATCTCTAAAAACCATCTTAAACTATTCTCATTTTTTATCTTTACGTTTGATTTTTTAACTGTCTCTCTTTTAATTTACCCTCTTTTATCTCTGCCTTTAAATTTAATTGATACAAGTTAAATTTTAAAAAATTATTAATAATTAAAATAACCTTATATCCATAGTTGTAAAAATCGGTCCGGATCAGCCGGTTGGATCGGTTGGACTGGAACCCGATGACCTAATCGGGACGGTTTCGCGTTTGGACCGGAAATGCAACTGATCCGGATTGCCTCGGGTTGACCCTATCAAACCCGGCTGGATTTCTGGTTGGACCGGATTGGGTTTCCAGTTGGACGCTCGGGTTTCCAATTTTATTTTTATTTTTAAAAAAAATTGAAAAAAGTTTGGATTTTTTTAAAAAAAATTGGATTTTGAAGTATGGATAGATTTTTCTTACTCAAATAACATTAGTTATATATTTATATATATAATAGATACATATATAATTTTGAATTTTTAATATATACTGGATCAAACCGGACCAATTACTGACCCACCAGTTGGACCACTGACCCACTAACCCACTACCTCGATCAGATCAATGATCGGACCAGTTTTCACAACTATGCTTATATCACAATTTAAATTGTTGGTTATAAATTTAAAATATAATTTATACATTCAAACATATTTATTTTTATGATTTTTAATTATAAATTATATAAAAGAAACATTTGTTTTATATAATAATAAGTTAAAATACTAATTAGAAACAAATTATTTTACAAGAGTACGCTTTCAGAAATTCATTATTGCCCACACATTGCCTCCATCGATAGGCAAGAAAATAGTAACACAACATCCAGCAAGTTTCTATCTTGCAATACTACACTACCCCACTTGCGCTGTCAACTGTGTCGTCCCTCTACTTGCCTACCACAGTACCTATATACTATGCTTTTCGCGACGCCTTAAGCTTCAAGCCACCTACCGACCTGGCAAACCCAATTTTTTCTATTAAATCTTGGTTTTTTCCTTCTCATTCATTCCACTATACCTAACTACTTACGACCAACCTAAATCAATACGAGGAAGGAATTGTAACAACAAAAAAATACCAAAAAACTATTATTTGTAAATTCATCCATTAAGTAACCTTGAATCTCCTCAACTAAACATAGCAATTTTTAGCTGATCACTATTTAATATTCCATTCTCCCATTCAATGCTCCCAATTATGTACACATATCTTGAATACTTATTGGCTTACATACATGTTATCTATCCCAAGATTTAGGGGATAATTAAATTCATCAGTGTCTCAATATGCCAATTAGTCTACCCCCATTCCTGAACGTAACTTGCCATTGAGGGTTCCTTTTCAGTATGAGTTGTTGCCCCACCACATCTCTTGATGTTTACCTAGGTGTCTCACACTATATGTCACACTATATATTCCATTTATCGGATAAATATTCGGACAGGAAAAAAAAAACGCTTACGTGGACATCTAGTGCAACATACCTTATGAAGTTGAGTATCCTTTCAATGATATGCTCACATATTTTGTATAAATACGTCTCAATTTTCAACATATCAAGTGATGAGTATCATTCGATCACGATTATAGTCAATAAATTCACTTAAAAGGTAATTACTTAGTTAAAAGTACCTAAACATAATTAAGAGACATATTACCTAACTAATAATCAAAACATGCAGACCCATAGACTCAAGCTTAAGGCCTAGTTAGGTCAATATATAAAGGGAAGAGTCCCAGGTAAAAGAATTTATTTCACTTTTGAATATTCACTTGATATTATTAATAGTTATGAACTGAAACCTTACTTAAGTGTTGAATTATTTTTTGTAAGTATCATCCATTTTCGATCTTATATACACGAAAGAAATGTACAGATTGTCGACAAAAGAATCATTCGATATAGCTAGTGACCATTCGACATAAAAGTAAGTGTCCACTCTATTTGTGACACAAACACTCCACAACATATAATAGTTCCACAATTTCTTGGGTGTTATTTCAATCCCTTTTTGTCATTGAAATTTAATACACATTTTATCAACATTTTCAGCCTGTGGGTCTGCCTCATAATTAACATTTGCCACATTTTAGTGTTTTGAACAAAAAACCATACATGTTTCACTACCCTATGTAATCAATACATACATATACATACCTACACTTGCCTAACACATACTTACCTATTTACAAGAGATTAGGATCATTTTTCGTATCAATTGGCCCAACCGCTAACTCCCAACTCCATTATCCTTGCCCTGGATAAGAAGTTATCTCTTGTAAGCCCCCAAACACCACATTCTAATTGTTTGCAATCATCCAATGCGTGGAGTACGCTACAAATTATTCCACTTCCCGGCCTATAAATTTGCCCGATTTTATGAAAATGTCAAAATAATCTAGCCTCACTACTGTTTTAGCAATATAATATAAGAAGGCAGAAACCACCCGAATATAAAACACAATTAAGAAAAAAATATATAATTAGTGAAGTGAGTATTGGAAAAGACCCAAATCTCACATCGATTAAAGATAATAGACACATTCTAATAGTGAAAGTATGCACACACAAAGTTCACTTCTGGCGTCATTAAAAAACTGGAAGTCAACAAAAAGTAGTCAACCAAGTTGTATGGGTTAATTAAAAAATGAAACCTTAGATAGGATTCAAATCCTTAAGCAGAGCCAAGATCCTCCCTGTAATTAGGAAATATAAACATGCGTACCCACATTCCATGCAGAATTTCGTCCCCTTTAGCCTTCGTTTGGATATATTCTTTTTTACTTGATCTGGATTCTTTATCGATCTACCACAGAGGATAGATTCTCGAATGCACAGATTCTCCTGTGACTCAAAACAACAAAAACAAACTCTGAGTCAGTTCGCTATCACATAATAAAGGCCTAAAGAGGAAGCTGGAAAGAGGAGCACATGATCGCACAATCTTCATTTCTGGATGTAATTAAACCCATCCACACCCCACGTTAGCACTTTTAAAACAAATTCTTAGGAGGTACGTTTTCGGCTGTCCCTTATTTTTTTCATTTAAGAAATTTCGGCTCTTTGGACATTAAATTGAACTATTTAGTAATTAAGGGAACATATATGAATGCACCAACTTATACGATTTAAAAGCTTTTAGCATAGAAAAAAAAAAAAGCTTTCATTAAATACCTTAAAAGCATTTGCAATAATGGGTGTAACAACTATTTTTTATTGATCAATGGGTGTAACAATTCTAGTTTAATTTTAAGCAACTCAGCATATATAACAGTGATGACACATAGATATCTTTCAACGATAAAAAAAAATTAACAACATTTTAAGATGAGAGACTAATAAGTAATAATAAGTGTTGGAGATGCTCTTCTAAGTATCCAGAGACTATTGTATAAAATATAAATAAAGATAGTAAAAATTATAAAATAAAAAAGTGGATCGAAAATTACAAAAATAACACTTTTTTACAGTTTTTTAATCAGTGTTCTTATGGATTAGCAGCTGTAAATAATCCAAGGCAAAGGCGGTGACGTAGGAGGTACCGGGTATGTGATACTGAGATTGACCAATGAGCAGTGCATCTAAGTCAAGATATGACCCAATTCAATATTCCAACTCCATTGAAGTACCTTGGGGAGGGAGGGACACTCTGAGTCTCTGACACATGGCTACCTTGCATTGTCTTCCAAACAAACCACAAGCCGGGCCCAACTTACTTCATGTTAATCGTGACTATTTCTCGTGGAATGCAAGTTGGCTCCGCTTAATAAGTTTCAACACACCTTTTCCTAATATAAAAATACATTAAAATAGAAATTACACTCACATCTTTTATGTTTTTTTCAAATTTTATCTGATATTTCTCTTTTTTTCACCCTACAAAAAATCATTTTTTAGCTCACATTACATTCGGACTCCTATACATGATAGTGGAACCCGACCTCGTGGGGACCGAACCGAACTTGCCCCGATTTTGACGGGAAAAAATTGCATTGATCGGGTTCAAGGTCGGAGTCGAATTTTTCCCGATAATCAACAGCGGGGGCGGGGGTAGGTATGAGATTACAGATATCCGTCCCGCACCCGTCTCGTAATAAATAATATTAAAAAATATAAATTACATATATAACCTATAATTCAAAACCTAAAACCTAAAGTCCCACTCACAGAAAGCAAAGACTACAGTGTCGTGCATGGCTCTCATCCCTTTTGTCACTGTTGATTCCAACTCCATTTCCAATTCTTCTCTTCTGCCTCCACTTCCCACGTCACTGCCCAAACCACCTTCGGGATTCGTCATAGTCGAACGTGGCAAAGTTCTATCTGCTTCCAAAGATCGACTCACCACTCTGATGAGTTTTTCTTTTCCCTTTTTTTTATTTTTATAAATTGAATGAAAATGTAATGTGTATAGAATATGAGGGTTTGCTTCCAAAATCTTTGTTATGGTTATGGAAAAATTCTTGTGATTGTGCAATTTTGATAGGAAGGTTGTTGCCATTGTTAAAATTGGAATTTAGGGTTCGTTCTTGTTATGTTAGTTAGGAGTGTGATGAATTACGAATGACTTGGTGACAGGTTGATCTGACGAATAACCTTCCGTTAGAGTGTGTCATAAGGAGAGAGTTCAAGAGTTCTGAAGGAGATGATTGTATGTTGCTCTGCCCCACTGATATATGAGTAAAAAGTTTTTTGCACTTGAACCTCTGTCCTTGAATGACCATGCCGGTAATCTAGAATTTTGTTGACCTTTGGTTTAGTTATTACTTGACTAATTGTGAAATTTTTACTGCAGGCCTATCCAAATATTGAAGAACACGAGCGAAGGAGGGTTGTATGTAAGTTTCCATTTTGCATCCCTAATCTTATTGTTTCCTTACTTCCTTTAAATATGTATGCTTTACGAAGGCATGTTTTTCAGGCCTGATTTTAATTGATTGCTATTTCAGTGCTTTATGATGTGTATTACGTTTGCTTCATATGCTTTTGTCCTAAATGCCAAAGGAAAGTATTGTTTTTATTACAGTGAATAGTGATAAGTGACTCCCACTCTTAGGATAGCATTAAAGTTCACTCTCTAGAAATAACAATCTTTTGAGTTTCCACTTAAAGTACTCCAAATTAATCTTGTAACGACCTGCCTCATCGCTACGATATCACTAACTCTTAAATTGTGCAGATCTCAATTTTAATAAAAACTCCATTAATTTGATTATGAAAATGATGGTAAATTTTTTGTGATAATATAATTATCATACAACAGAACAAATACATAAATGGATACATATGGATGTACATTTAAAACTTTACATATCACTCACATGTCAGAACATAATCCAGTTGTATTTACAAATATTCACATCTGGAATTATATGACCAACAAAAAGAATCAAGAGACTAACTAAGAAAGAGTTGATTAACAAAACACAACTCTTTTTCCAAAAAGAAACTCAACGTTATCGCGTCGGCTTGGCGACTCCAACCAAAAAGAATCTCCCTCCAGAGTCACCTAAGGCTGCTATCTACTCACACGAACGAAGGTTCACGATCATCACAGGTACTAACCACACGGTACAACAAACGCAAGGAAGAGTTTATTATGTACAACCAACAATTATCAAGTAACCACAATTGGAAAGGAAATAACAATCACAATTATTATCAAAATTCTATCAATCCAATACACACTCAACAAACCAATCATTCGATGCATTTCACAACTCAAACAATCATACACGGAATGATGCATGTACCTGACTCATCTAACAGCATGGAATGTGGTACCATCCTCATGGAAATAGTCTCTCTCAGGAAAAATGATGCAGTAGCTTGTCAAGGTCACTCTGTCGTGCACAAGCTGCTCCCCCCATGGTGAACAGCCCTGAGTCACAAGGGAGTTCCAAACAGAGATGCCCCCTAGTACCTCTGTACCTTACTGCCACCATCCTATTTCAATCAATGCAAATGAAGTATGAAATATGGGCATCATCAATGTATAACCCGGCTAGAGACACATCCTTCCTCGGAAGGGTAACCGTCATATACCCCCATGTACATCATAACACCCCAATATGGGCTCACCGATGCACTAACCGTGGCTAGGAACATATCTTTCCTCGCAAGGGTAACCAACCGGTCATTGCATCACACGTGTACATACACAACATACAGCAATGGACACCATCAATGTATGACCTGGCTAGGAACACATCCTTCCTCGCAAGGGTAACCAGTCATACACCCCCATGAGTATCCATGTATATCTACATCACACAATGACAACCATGGGCACCATCAATGCATGACCCGACTAGGAACACATCCTTCCTCGCAAGGGTAACCAATTATGCACCCCCATGGGTGTCAATACATATCCATATCACATAATGACATTATCGGCATGAACATAATCTCTTATCAATGTCATTATCAATATCTACATCACATCATCTAATTTCATCATCATACATATCAAAGTCATCTCAATTCAACATCATCAACTACATCATCATTATTTCATTTGTACATCATCAAACACATCATCATTATCTCATTCAATCATCACCAACACATCAATAATATTTCATTTCAACATTATCAATGACATCAATATCACCTCATTCATCCACAATTCATATTACCACGAGACTGGTATTTTAGAAAAATTCTAAATTAAAAATGAGGACTACAATATAGAAAACACACCTTATGCCCATTTAAAAATTTAATAAAGAATTCAATAGGAAAACATATTATAAAATTTTGAGAAGAGTCTCCTATGTAATTAAGACTTTTTCCAAAAATCCAATCATTACAACAACAATATCATTCACAATTTTATCCATCAACAAACTAATTCATCACATCCCATTAGTTAAAAACATTTTTTCTTGAAAATGAGCACACACAGGAACAAACACACATCAATCATAAATACATTGCATCCCATTAATTAAAAACGTAGTTTTTCTTGAAAATCAGCACACAGCAAGGACTGACAGTTATCTTCATAGTTGGACTCCCTGACCCCCAATTATGGTTTCAAAACTGTAACCAAGTAATAAACTCCTCTTACCTATCTAGGGGTTCTTCTTGTTACAGCCTAGCGGTGTTGTTTCGTGATCCTTCGAATATGCGTGTTTGCCCGAACACAAAGCTCTATATACCAAATTGAAGATAAATTAGTATAGATTTCAAAGACAATCTTAACATTAACATTCAGGGTCAAATACCCACTTAAATTTAAAAAGAGGCTAAAATAGTGTTTTGGGAGTCCACATCAAAAGACATCATTTTGAAATTTCGATCACACCAATGTGACCAGGGTTCAACAAGGATCACATAAATGACATCAGTTTCATAAAAAGGATACTTTTACAAAATCTCATTTTCAAAGGGTTTTCAAAGGAAGTATAGAAACAGCTAATAATTGTACCCGAATCACAAGAGATATCAAGAGAGGCTTAAACTAGCTAGAAGAAGACAAAGGAAACCATGGTTACCTCAAAGAAACCAAAAAATGAGGATTGGGGCTCCGTTCTCTACCAAAACTTCAAGAGGAGTTTCAAAGATTCCGCTCCTATTAAAGGGTTCATCTCCGTGCAGTGGTCTCGTGGCAAGCAACGATGGTCCGTGGTAGTCACCGGTGGTCTTGGATGGTGGAGGATGGTGGTGGGATGTTGAGGGAAGGTAGGAGGAAGAAGAAACCTACATTTTTCGTGACTTATGAAGCTGGTACATATTTATCACCGCCTTCACTTGCCCAGGCGAGCAAAAGTGCCTGCAAAATTCATCTGGGCGAGCTGGCCAGATTTTAGAATTTCTGCTTCAGTGAAAAAAGTTAATTTCTTATGTTCCATACAATATTTTGATAATCCAAACGGTCAAAAGTTTCATATGTGGGTTCGGAACCTATATTTAAAATTTGAAGGAGATCCAACGTTTAATAAATCTAGAATGGTGATTTTACTAAAATAGATTTTGGGTTAAACTCAAAATAACTCCATTTTAGCGCAGCTGAAATAAATTCCCCATAACTTGACATTTACACCAAGCAATTGAGCATGGATAATTCACATAACATTTCAATTAATCTAAACTAATCAAATAGTCAAATAACACAAGAAATACTTCAAACATCTACTTTCAGTTATCGAAATTTCAAGGCATTACAAATCTCATGTGTAGGAGGCATATGCATGTGTGTAAATTTTGTACTCTTATTAAAGGACATGCATCATATTTTTAATTTGATACTCTTCATTCTTCATTAGTAGAGACCAAAAGTAATCAACAATTGTTAGTTTCTTGGAATCCTCCAGGAGATGGCATTGTGAAAATTAATTATAGTTGATTTTGCATGTTAAACAAGATAGTTGATACTACAAAACGAATCACAAATCAGACTTGATGGAATGTCAAACAAGATAGATGATTTTGCATGTATATTACTTATGCTATGTTAATAGCTGATCTTTTTCTTTTTATTTTGTTTTTAATAAAATTATTGAGGGTGCATTATGTAATTGAGTACATTCTGTGTATTGATCTTTCTACTCAAATTTTAAACTGCTTGTTTGTTCGTTCTAACATATATTTCATTTGGCTGTTGTGGTATTACCTAGTGTGCACAATGTCAAATTGCCCACCTTAAATTAAATGGGGCATTACTGCATTGGACAAGATACTTTTAGTGTTTTAGCGTTGAGATTTCCATTCTTTTCTTTTATATTGTGTTCCTTGAAGAGGATGCTTATCGGGGAAAAAAAAGAGATAATAATGGAGCAATATTGTCAACGGAAAGTATAAGCCACATGATTTTTTTTTCTAGTTAATGTCTGTTTTCTTGATCATAAAATATATTTGAAGGTACCAATACAACTTTGTTATATTCAGTATCAAAACAAGGTTATTTCTTGCGTAATTTGTATTATGCTTTGTTATTATTTTTTTAATTTTAATCAAATAGTGGGGGCGGAGCGGGGAAAACCCGACCCCCAATGGGGGTGGGGGGATGGGTATGGTGTTTAAACCCCAGCGGGGATCAGGGGGCGGGATTGGGTATGAGTTTTAAAGTCGGGGGCGGGGATGAGGAATGCAATACCCGCCCCCGTCCCGCCCCGTTGCCATGCCTATAGACTCCCTCCTTCCTAAACACCCGTTTAATAATTTAACAAAAAGTAGATACATGCTAGTCACATGACTTTTAATGAAAATTTATGTCTAAAATATTCTCATCTTCTTTTTCAAAATCACATCTTGGATTTTACAAATTTTCTTCTTCTTCAACAACCCTTCTTCACTTACCAACACCATCACCACCATAACCACTGCTTCCACCATAGCCACTGTCGCTATCTTAGCAGCTACCGCTACCGCCATATCCACCTCCACCACCTCCTTGTCTTTAGTCGTAGTTTCGCCCACCATCACTGCTGCGTTTAGTTCCCTAGACACTAGTGCCGTCGGGGCCAATGACATCAAAAGCCTTGACGCGTCCATCAAAGTCAGATTCAAGGGAGGGGTATCGAGTGTAATTTGAGAGAATACAGGGGTGCGAGTATAATTTACTCTAACAGACAATTTCATCATCTCAAATATTTCAATTGACTTTAGTTAAGAAGGGAATAAAAATAATGTCTAAAGAAAAAAAGACATCAGATACAATTTGAGAAAAATATATAAAACAAGAGTGTAATTTACTCTAAATAATAATAATAATATTATTATATTGTTATCATTCCTTTTTAAACTTGATAAGAAATATAATATGATATAACATGTAGTGTTAGTGGTAAGTGTTAACCTGAGTAGGAAATGAGTAGGCATGACAACTTGACCCGCATTTGTGGGCACCCGGCCGAACCCGCCCCGATGTCAACGGGGAAAAACATAGTTGACTGATTTCGGGTTCGGGTTCGATTTTTTCCCGTCTGTTGAATTCGGGGGCGAGGGTAGTTTTGGTAATGCTGATATCCGCCCTGCCCTCGCCCTCGTCCCTGCACCACTATAATAAATTACAAAAATACCCTTATATATAATAAGAACACACCAAACCCCAAACCCTAACCATCAGTCCCTCGCCCTCATTTCTCACTCTCGACGGCTGGAGTGTTGTTGGACAATAGTTGCTTCTCTCTTTCTCTCGTTCTTTCTTTCTTCTCTTCCTGTAATTTCAAGCCTTTGTATTGTTTTCTTTCTTCTCTTCCACTCATGGGTTCGAGTTGGGACCATTGTTTTCTCGCTCTCGTGAAGTTACTGAAGTGCATGTGAAGGTGAAGCTTGCTGTGCTGAGAGATTCAATTTGGGCTTTCTTTACAATATCAACTTGACTGACTGAACTAAGCTTTTGTTTCTTCAGTTGCCTTCTTCCAATGTAAGTTTGTCTTTGTGCTTATGGTTTGGTTATTTCTTTTGAACTGAATCCCAACTATTGTTGCCATTATAGGATAATATAATTATTTTGAGGTTTTATTCTATTTAAATGAGCTGGTATCTGTATTGCAAACCTTCTATCTAGGATTTATTTTTCCCCTCTTGCTATGATATCTCCTACAATATATTTATCTTGATCTTCAAAATGGCATTTTTTTGTCTGTGATATGAATATGATTGTTTTGCAAGTGCCTTAATTTTTATGTTATGTTGGTAGGTAAAGTATATGATTTTGTAAGTTATTCTGCTCAGGAGCCAGACGAAACAATTTTAGTTCCCTCTACAGAACCAAAAATAGGTACGCATCCATAAGTATTATGTTTTGTTTAAATCTTCTATATTACTATTATGTTTATATGAAGAATGATAATTACAGTAAGGTAAATATGATGCCAACATAGTAGTCTTAGTCAATCTTTGTTGTTTGTTCATTTCATATTCAATTTAAGAATTCTATGAGAATTATTGTTACTATTATTTGAGGTAGAATCTCAAGTCATTAGGACATGTAAGTGGGGCAATGGCTGGTATTATGTTTTTGTTTAAATCTTCTCAATGTATGTTTTGAGCCTAATAGAGTTTGAGTCTTCAATTTTTTCTTTCAAAAATCACTATAAAAAAAAACTAGTATTTGTTACTTTGTTTAATCTTCTAAAAAAACTCAAAATCTGAAAAAGGTCATATTTCTCATTGTTTTTTAGAAGCTACTTTGAATAGCTTCTGAAAAACTTCTAGAAGTTTGGATAGCTTCTGAAAAACTTCTAGAAGTTTGGCCTTATCTTTGCCAAATTGGCCAACCAGCCCATTTCTTCTGCTCAACATCTGTTATCAATTATTTTCCTATATTTCTCCTCCAGGTTTTCTATTATTTTCTTCTACTTTTAAAGTGGATTATATTTACTTTGGCTATTTAAATTAGGAAATGAGTTATAAGGTTGTGATGTGTGTGTGTGTGTGTGTGTGTATAGCTAGGTGCCTTAGAATATGCTACCCCAATCTGCCTCAGCTGAAAGACCTCAGAATCTGCTGCCCCAATTTGCCACCCACATTCCTGACTGCTTCTCCCTTGCAAGTAACTACTATTTCTCTCTCTCTCTCTCTCTCTCTTTCTCTCTGTTCAAAAAATTATTAAATATTTCTTTTGTGAAGAAGTAGTCAGAGTAAGGTTAAATAGTTAGTTGCAAGCTAACTTAAATGTGGTAGCTGACTTAGTTATGTTATGTTTGTCTTCTTGTTTGAAACCCTTCAATCGTAAGTTTTGGTCGATGGCTTTGTTGAAACAGGGACTATAGCTTAACACTTTCTTTGGATTGAAAGTATCGACTTGTAGGCTTTACTTAGGCACTACTTGAGCTTTAATTTAGCCAAATTTAATAAATATGTTTCGGCCTATAAAAATGTTTTCAGGCACAAACACCTTATAAGGCCATATGGTTCATTGATTTATTAAATGATGAAAGTAACACCTAAAACTCATTTTCAGACATAAGCACTTATATGCCAAAATGTATAGTAGTTTTCTGAATTCTTATATGTGCATGTTCATCCAAAAATAAAGTTGAAAGTTACTTAGGAGTAGGCATGGCAACGGGGGTGGTTGGGGGCGGTTTTTGCTTATACCGCCCCCACCCCCGCCTCTCAAAAAAAACCCCACCCCCGCCCCCGAAAACCGACGGGGCCAGAAATTTGCCTCCACCCCCGCCACCAACGGGGGTCGGTTTTCCCCGCCCCGCCCCCGCCCCCGAGCACTAAAAATTCAAGTTAAAAATTCACATAAAAAAGAGCATAAAGTGAAAGGAATAAAATTGTGCAACATCATTTTGTACATTGAAGAAACATTTATAAGCAAACCAAAATATAAACTAAATTAGATGACCAAGGAAAAGTCCATAAAAGACCAAGGAGAAATGTAAATAATACATCAAGATTCAAGACTAATAAAAAAAGTGAATTCAAAACCAGAGATCCAATAATCGCTATTTAATCAACATTTATTTCTTATTATTAAATTAGGGACAATTCTAACAGACAGCAAGCAATGCTTATCATGAATGGGAAGAAATTAAATTTTAAATATTTAGAAGGAGAAATGTAAATAATACATCAAGATTCAAGACTAATAAACCATTAAATATAAATATTTTTTTAATGAAGTACAGTTCAATGCACTGCTCTCCGACCCTGGAATTCACATTTGTTTTTCCATGAAGTACAGTTCAATGCACTGCTGAACTGGAGAAACCAGCCATACCCGTTAGACATCTAGTGTTTTAGTTATTAAGAGGGAAATGGTTTATTGCTGGCAAAAGGTGGTTTTGGATCTTCATGGCACAATTACTGTTGCAACTTGGAAATGTATTTGGCCTTATTTTCCACTAGACTGGTACGGTTTAATTTTTTATATTAATGGCATACCAGTCTAATTAATTGAAAATTCTCGAATACCATATCTTTATTTGGAACAGCTTGGGTGGAAGAGTTAGTATAAGTGAAGAAGCTGGAACTTTAGGAGTGGTTGGCAAGGATTTCGGATCTGATATGGAGCTAGAGGAGGGGCTTGAGGAAGTTAAGGGTCAGGACAATCATGATCAAGAAAATATTAGTGATAATAAATTGCTAGTAGTGCTACAAGTGCAGACTTGATTCAGCTTGGTTGTGCATATAAAGATGAGCTAGGCATTGCATAATTGAAAGTGAAGTGAGTTTGGTCAAGAAATTTGGAGGCTCACGTGCTACATAATTGAAAGTGCACTTGAAATCAGCAATGAATAAATAAATGAACAAAAGAATTACACATAGAGCTAAAAGCACAAAATTACACATCAGCACTTTTATAAAGCTAAAAAATGTTGAAAGATATAACTCTAGCATTCTCATACAGCTTTTTGATTCTCATAGAGCTAAAAGCACAGAATCACACATAGCAATACCTTGAGGTGAAATTATTATAGGATGAGGTATAAACTTTACTTCAGTAAAAAAGTGATGATTGCTATAAAGTGCCAAAATATGTAGCTTAGTATAATAACCTTGGCTAAATAAATAAAAGAAAAAGAAAAAGAAGTTTAAATTTTCAATATTCGGTCGCAAAAAGTTTTAGTGACGGAATTAGCGACAGAATTAGCGACGGATTTAGCAACGGCTAGAGTCTGGCGCTGGTAGCGTGAGATTCAAGCTAGTAGCATGGGAGTGACGCTGGTAGCGTGAAATTGCTACAGAAGGTCATTTTTCACTGGAATCTGGCGCCAGTAGCGCCAGAGTGACGCCATCAACGCTAGATGCATTGGGAATTGGCGCCAGTAGCGCCAGAGTGGCGTTGGTAGCGCCAAAAGTGCTCTAGGAAGCCAATTTTCTCTGGAATGTGGCACTGGTAGCGCCACAGTGGCACCATCAGCGCGAGACCTCTGACAGGGGCACTATAAAAGGTCATTCACGCGATTTTGGAGGCCAAAAACCTTCTTTCTTCTTCCTCTGGCCCTATTCCGGCATTGTTGAGCTTGGGAAGCTCCATATGTTCACCAAACTTCATCAAAACACTTCCCTTTCAACATGAAACTTGTAGGGAACCTTCCTATGAGCTAGAATCCTTCATCACTTTTTCCTAAAAACCTTCAAACAAAGAGATCCCTTTCTCTAGGGAACTTCACAAAACTCGAGCTCGGCGGGGAAAGGAGGCGATTCTCGGACACCCAAGCTTGGGGAAGTGGTCCATTAGCCTTCCTTGTCATCTTAGAGGTAAGAAACTCGAGTTTTACCGTTTGATTTGTGAATTTGGCTTTGGGATGAATAGTGACCCTTTTGAGTTAGAGCTAGAATTAGGCTTGGGTCCTTTAGAAAAGTATGTTTAGGGAGTTGTTGTGATGAATGATTAGCTTTGAAATGTTAGTTTCATGGACTTTGGTTATTGGCTCTGAGAAATGCATGTGTATGATGGTATAACATGCATGAGCCTTGATATTTGCTTTTATGTGCTTGAGAGGCTTTAGGAACGGTGATGTTGTGTGGAAGAAACCGTTCAAGCCATGTTGTATAATCTAGAGTATTGGCCTGTATAGAGCTTTGAGCTCTTTGTTTTGGCTTGTACCGAGTCTTGTGGAGACTCTAGTGCCTTAGTTAGGCCGAGATAGACCGCTGAGGGTCTATGAGTTGTCTAGTGAATTGATTAGCTCTGATAACCTTAAGATAGATGACTCAGAGGTTTATGCCTTGTATGGTTGAATTGGTGTCTGATTGAGCTTATATGCCTTATATAGGGCGTGACACCGCGGGTGTCAGTGGCGTAGACCATCGTTCAGGGATTGAACTGCAGAGCACGACTTTTCCAGGTAAGTTCTTGGTTTCTTGGGAGTGTTTCCCACTGCTGTGTTCCACCATACTCCGAGGGAGTGATGGTTGCATTCATGATGCATGCATTGAATTGGTTGTTGCTTTCTCATAATGATATGTATGCATGCTTCTATGCTTGGTATGTATGGTTACCTATTGAATAGATCTTCTGGCCAGTTAGATAGATATGGACCTCCCTAGGAGAAGAGCGCACCTCCTAGTTTGGTTTGCTCACGTAAAGAGTGATAATGATCCCTTAAGACCAAGAGATAGGTGGTCCCGTCGCTGTTGAAGCCTATTCTTGGAGGTGTCATATACGTGCATCCATGCGTAAGGGGTAGCTCCCGATGGGATGGCATGGGTGTGAGTTCCGGTCTCACACTGAGGACTGAGAGTCCTGATGCTGATGATGATGCATCTTTGGCAGCGTAGTTTCGCAGATATACATTAGAGCTAGATGATTGGCTATGTATTGTTATGAGGGCCGGGAGGCCATTGATTGTGATGCCTTTGATGACGTGTGTCATGGAAGTGAGCCAGGGAGGAGGAGAAGCCTCCAAGATCCCTGAGCTTACTGAGATGTGTATCTCACCCCGTGTGGGAATTATGTTTTTGCAGGAGACTCATCTGGCAGAGATGACGGTTCCCAGGGCAGAAGGCCCCAGTAGGGACAGCTGTTACAGCATTTTGCGAGCTGGAAGGCTCATTTTGTATATGTTGATATACCTTGTACCCCTGTAGAGGGAAGACATATGTATGTGCACATATTGTGGTTATGTTTATGTTTTGTACTTGGATTGTATATGTTACGTTTGCCCTCATGTGAGGAAGTGGTTTGTGCGATCAGGGCGATGTATGCCTATTCTTTTATATAACCACAAGTGTGGTTCTTATGATGTATATTCGTACATAACCAGTTTTAATTATGTAATTATGTTTCTTCTACTGTATCTGTTGAGTTACTTGGTTATTTGCCTTTATGTTATCTGGATCTGAGGGGCTAGTGTTGATATTGGCATTTCCGTTTTGTGGGTGATATACCGTACATAATGAATCAAGAAATATGGTTTCGAAATCGTTTCCGCGGCTTTTTAATTAAAGTAATTACTGCGCTCATCTGATAAAATAATTGTTAATACACCGGATTCATACGGGGTGTTACACTTAGATGCATTTATTTAATTGAGAAGGTATTTGTGACTCTTTGACAAAAAGTTTACAGAATATGTTTATGTTGAAACCGGTAAAGGTTCTATGAGCTTTAGAGTACTATATGCACAAGAACATAAAAGAGAGGATTCAAAAGAGGTTTTGCTTGATTACAAAACAACAGAGCATTCCCTTCTCAACAAAAACTGCTATTATCCTTTCTTAAATTGGATTACAATTTTACAATCCATATATAGCAAAAGAATTTATTGAAAAAGAATGACTGTCAAATTGTTTTCTAAAATTTTACAATCCATTTTATATAGCAGAATACTCCAATCCTGATGTCATTTGACTATTCTAGTTGTTATTTCTAGTATATACTACTAATTATAAAATTCATCAGAATTAAACATTAATTTTGCAGA
>PYAF01001340.1:271705-287358 GCA_007407185.1 Glycine tomentella | reverse complement strand
GTGATTCTTAATATACTATTAATTGAAGTTTATTTCTTACTAAAGTTGGCAAAAAGTTCTAAAAGTTGAAGGCCCAATTGGCTAGGGAGTTTGATACGAAGGACTTGGGACCCGTGAACAAAATTTTAGGAATACAAATTCACCGAGACAGAAAAGACAAGAAGGTTTTCCTTTCTTAGAAAAATTACTTATTGAAAATCTTACAGTGCTTCAATATGCAAGACTATTATAAGCCGATTGCTACCCTACCTCTTGTGAATTATAGTTATCCTCAAGTATGAGTCCTAGCAATGAAGCAAAGAGGATAGAAATGTCTCGAGTACCGTAAGTATGAGTCATTTTCAAGAGATGTGTCACTGTCACTTTGAAATAGAACCAACAATGTACAAGATTTCCATATGTTCATGGTTGGTTTATGGATTTGGGGTTAGTCACACTGACACAATGATGCGACAAAGTGCAATTTGGAAAACGTTTTACCTGTGTGATACAAAGGTTCAGCACGCCTTTCTTGTACTTGCAAATGCAGTGGTGTGTGACAGCAGTGCCGGAGCAGTGGTGTGTAACGGTGGGTGCGGGACAGCGGTGCCGCTGGTGCGTGAGTGCTGTTAGAGAGAAGCTACGAGAAGTCGAGAAGGAGAAATTAGAACTGAGAACTGAGAAGGGGGGGTTAATGGGTTATTTCTTAGTTCTTATATATATACAAGGCCATTTTTGTAATTTACTAGGACGGGGCAGATAACATCATTACCAAAATCGCCCCCGCCCCCGAATTTAAAAAGCGGGAAAAATCCGAACCCGAACCCAAACTCGGTCAACTCGGTTTTTCCCCATTGACATCGGGGCGGATTCGGACGGGTGCCCACGGATCCGAGTCTCATTGCCATGCCTACTTAGGAGTGTCAAATGGGAACGGAAAGTTGAAAGGCTAATTTAATAGCAATATTTTTAGAGAAATAATAATAATTTGAGGATTTAAGTATTTAAGAAGTTGATTTAATAATCAAAAATTTTAAAGGAAGATCAATTTAGAGGCACTATAATTATTTTTTCTATCATAAAGCTAGAGCATTACTAATTTGTTTGGAATGTTTGTTTCTCCTTTAAGCATATTGAATTGTTATCTAAATTTAGTTTATGTTAAGTTAATTGTTCTGCTGTTGTTAGATCTCTAGCATATAAGTTTTAACAATATTACACCAAATATAGGATAAATATGTTTTCCTCCCTCTAGAATTGGTGGCCTGTCCGGATTAAATCCCAAAACCAGTGGGCAATATTTGAAAAAGAAAATAGAAAATCGAAGAGTGTTCAGTTATAGTACATCATCAATAGCAATTAAAAGAGTACAATGAGCAAAAAACAAATATGAACATTGGGGACATATAAGCACGACAGTTATAATTGATATTTTTCTCTTTGAATGAGATCTCAATTCCAACGAGGCAAAAATAAAAAAAATTCAACAAAATCAAAGAATCTCCTTTAGGGATGAAATAGAAGCTCGAAAAGGAATAGAATGTCTAATGTTTTTTTGCCCGGTGAACTAATTGGATTGTTGCGAGCCGAACGAGAAGGACAAATTCAATACATAATTTTAGTATTCAAAGAATCTTCTTTCAAAATCTTATCCCCCTAGCCAAGCCACTTAAGACGGGTTTTGATTCGCGAAATGTAGCATTTGATTTTTGAATAGTGCATCATCATAATTTCTTTTTTGTTAATTTATTTGTTATTATTGAGCTAAAGTTAGTAGTTGCAATGAAATTTATTTGTGAATAATTAAAATCAGTTCGATCGAATTTTTCATTTAATATTACTTATATCATGTTTGTGAATAATTAAAGGAAATTCTTCACTTTGCGCCCCTAAAAGTCTTAAATTATCTTATGACTAGCTGGAGTGCTTTAAGAAATATACAAAAGTTTTTTACTTCTTATTTGACTACAATTAAGTCTTATTTTACTTCTTATTTGACTGCTTCTTAAAATAAGTTTTTTTATATGTTTCATTTGCCATAGCTTTTTCTTGTAGTTAATTAATTTGTTTCTTGTTTGACTGGTGTAACTAATTTTATTTTTCAGGAATGAATACTACATCAAATTATTGAAGAATTAGAAATATAACTAATTTTATTTTCCAACAATGAACATCTAATGTTGAAATTTTATTGTAATTACATATATTTGAGACTTAGCGTCGTCAAATTTTATGTTATGGTTGTTATTTAAAATTAAATTTTTAACAACAATTTTTAAGTTTCAGGTAGGGTGCGGAACGGGACGAGGCGGGGAAAATTGGCTCCTGTCAAGGGCGATGACAGAGACAATTTTTTTAGCCCCATTGATTTTTGGAGACGGGGACGAAGGTGATTTTGAGAGGGCAGAATGGAATAAGCAAAAACTATCCCGTTGTTATGCCTAGAAATGAGATAGAGGGTAACACCTTCCCCCACCCTAAAAGGGGGCCCACCTTAAAAGCACAGCCACCCAAAAAATAGATAATACCCCAACTTTTAGACACCACTAAATTTCCGCCACGTGTCGAACAGAGATTCTCCTGCCCTCTCAACGCCACCAAAAAAGCAACAAGTAGTTAGTAATAACAACACCATTCAGTTACTCACTAATCACAAGGTCACAAACACCTTACATAACAACACTTTATTTTCTTTCTTCTCTTCACCAAAACACACACACAAACACCACTCTGACAACACTAACTTCCCGAATGTTGGATGTAGAAGCAACAACGGGCACGTGGGCTCGCATGTGCGACACGTGCCGCTCGGCCCCCTCCACCGTGTTCTGCCGCGCCCACACCGCCTACCTCTGCGCCACGTGCGACACGCGCCTCCACGCCTCGCTGACGTGGCACGAGCGAGTATGGGTGTGCGAGGCCTGCGAGCGCGCCCCGGCGGCCTTCCTCTGCAAGGCTGACGCCGCCTCCCTCTGCGCCTCCTGCGACGCGGACATCCACGCCGCCAACCCCCTCGCCAGCCGCCACCACCGCGTCCCCATCCTCCCCATCGCCGCCGCCCCCGACAACAACGACGACGTCGACGATGCTGACTTGGACGACGACAACGAAACCGATTCATGGCTCTTGCTCAACCCGGTCAAAAGCGCTAGTGTCCCTAACAACAATAACACTAATAATGGGTTCTTGTATAATGATGACGTTGATGAGTATTTGGACCTTGTTGATGACTGCGACAACAACCACTTTGCTTCTGCTGCTGCTGCTGCTACTACTGACCATTACTCTCATCAGCACCAACATTTCGGTGCTGTTTCTCACAAGAGTTATGCTGGGGACAGTGTTGTTCCGGTTCAACACCACCAGCATTTTCAGCTTGGCTTGGAGTTTGACAACTCCAAAGCTGCCTTCAGTTACAATGCTTCTGTTACTCAAAGTGTAAGCCTTCCAAATTCCATTTTTACTCTTTTTTTTTTTTTTCTATCTTTTCAAAACACGGTCACCACTAAAATGAGAACACTTCCTCTAGACTCAACTCTCTAATGGGTGGTTTGGTTTTGTTTATTCATTTGAACCTCTAAGAGCATGTTTGATTTGCACTTAAAAATGAATATTTTGTTCCGTTGGCAATATTATTTTTTTCTGAAAAGTAATTTTGCAACTAATGGATAACCAAACGTGATTCATTCATCTAAATCAAGTTGAGTGGAGGAAATTGGTGTTCTTATTTTATTTAGGTTTGACTTGGGATGTGGAAAATACTATTATATACTACATGTTTCTTCTTTTGGGGCGGTGGTTTTCTTGCTTTTGGTCTTCCCATGACATGTTTTTGCCAAAGATGGATTCACAATTAAGTAGTTTCCTTTCATGGCATGTTCAGTTCAATGCCAAATTCAACTTTCTGGTTCAAGTTCTGTTTACCTTGTTTTTGACCTGGTTTATCTACATAATCTGTCTTTGTTGTATTGTTTACCATTTATTTGACTTGTTCCGAGGCTCGTGTTTCATGTTTGGTTTAATTTGTACAGAAATGATGTCTGGATTCGTTCTCCAACTTTTTTTTGCTCTCTTTACCCTTTTTTCTTTTCACTTTTTCTCTTTAGTGGAAGGAATCTATGGCCAAATTAAGTATCATGCTTTCTTGCTATGATAAGATAGTTTTCCTCAATAAACATATAAAAACATTCTGCCCTTTTTGTGTTTTTTTATTTTGTTTTTCAAATGTCAAAGTAGGAGATTTGGTCATTTTTCATTTTTTTTCTATATCCCATATGGATGCAGGTGCCTTTCCTTCATTAAAATTTATTCTGTAGTATATTCCTTAATTTGTGTCCTTTTTAGTTTACCAAGCTAGCTGTGTCAGCTTTCCCTCTAGATTCTCATACTTAGATTATCTCAAGCAGTGATTACATAAATATAATATTTATCTGTCAGTGAAATATTCATCAATTTTCTAGCCACCATGATTGGATTCCCCAGAATTGACATGTATAGATGTTCTTTCTTTGTCAAGAAATTCCTTCTACTTGTTCAGCTGATTCCGTCAGTTGTGTAGTTAGCTAGAATTTGCAGTACCAAATATACAAACCAGAACCTAGAATCAATTGTTATTTGTGAAATGCCTGTTTTATCAAATGATAAAAAAATGTCAATTATTGATCTCATCAGCATCATGGATATGACTACTGGTACTGCTTAGAAAATTTATCTTGAACTCGTAAACATTTATTAACTAGTATCTGTTTCCTTTTTCATTGAAATCAGGTTTCAGTTTCATCAATGGATATTGGTGTTGTACCTGAATCACCAATGAGGGATTTCTCAATTGGCCATACAAGAACCCCCAAAGGAACAATTGACCTATTTTCTGGACCTCCCATTCAGGTGCCTTCCCATTTTTCTCCAATGGACAGGGAGGCCAGAGTCCTAAGGTACAGGGAGAAAAAGAAGACAAGAAAATTTGAGAAGACAATCAGGTATGCCTCAAGGAAGGCCTATGCGGAGACTAGACCCCGTATAAAAGGTCGATTTGCCAAGAGAACAGATGTAGAAGCTGAAGTGGATCAGATGTTCTCCACAACACTAATTACAGAAGTTGGATATGGCATTGTACCCTCTTTCTGAATATGCTGTGTTGAACAAATGGCCCGAAGACATTGAAGATGCTAGAGGATCATGATCAATAGAAATGGCTACCACTTGTGTACTAATAATGTACTTTTTATGTAATCTAATTACTTGCAGTTGTACTAATCGGATGCTTTATTATTTTGTTTATTGTCTTTTGAATGAAACTTGTATTTGTAAATACAGTCCTTGTATTAAATTATTAAATTACAGTCAACATATCTTTGAAAATTTTTCATTTTCTCAATTTCTATCTGCTAGAATGATAACCAACCAATAACTTCTGTTTGTGTTATTTGGTCATTTCGTTTTGGTACAATCACTTCAAGCAAATTTAAGTATCCAACTGACATTAAGGGACCAAAACTAATTATCTTCATTAAACATCATTCAGGTACACCGAACTTGACTGTGGTTTGAGTTTCGATTGACATACTCGTGATCCTGATCAGACTACAGTAAAAAGAGGATAGAAATTTGAAGAAATGAATCATAACGCATATAATTCCTTAATCATTTCTTTTCCCTTGGAAGAAAGTCAAAGGCCAAAGCATGTTAATTATATCTCTGTTTTCTCTTCTCTTACTATTTATGTTGCACTGTTCATCATTCCTCTGCATATAATTCCCATATATCACCGAGAGATCATGATGACTTTTGAGTTTTGACAGATTTAGCTGAAAGTGAGAGTTCTACTTTGGAGAAAAAGATGCATTTATAATCATTGATTAGAAAATTAATGATTAAGATTGTAAAAACTTTAGAGTTTGTTGTGCATAGACTCATAGTCATATTTCATTTAATCTCAAATGTTGATTTTCTAATTAACTGTTGTAAGTGTACTTTATCCTTTAAGTACATGCTCAATTTAGAGAAGTCAAATATGCTTTCATAGCAATATAGCATATTCTAAAAGAAGAAAAGAGATGTTGTACGATGATTGTCTTCTGACCATATATGCCATATTACTTTTTGAAAAGTTCTGCACAATTGATGATGGATTTATTGCACAAAATGCATGAACTTAACTTTAAAACTTCAGCTTTAACCTTCCTCCTGATTATTTTAATCTAGAGATAATTTGGACTTGGAAAATGAGAAGAGATTGAAGAAACAAATATAAAGATTTTTTTTTACAGTGAAACCATGACTACGGGTTGGGTTGAAGAGATATCATGCTAATGCTTTAATTTCCATCTCAAATGAAATATAGAAGACATGTACCATTGAAAGATAAGGCCTTGAAGTCCGAAGGCATGTGAGAAGAAAAACAAAATTTTTTCAAAGCGAAAACACACATACCATTCAAAAATTATTCTTTCGGACATAGATGTTACCTTGTTTATATTCGAAATTGATGATCAAGAATAGGCTTGAAAATACAAGCCCTCTAATGTTGATTCACACTACTTCTTGTCAAAACTTAAGAACACTTCTTGAATGTTACCAACAAATATCAAAGGAGGCAAACTAGGTGCACCAATGGAGAGGAAGAAGATTAGGTTTTAAAGTGTTTTACTTATCTAAGAGACTCACCAATAGATGATATTGGTGGCTGAATTTTCAGCCAAAACTCACACAAAGGGGCACGTGAAAAGGAGGAAGATAGATGGGATTTTTCTCAAAAATCATTATTTTAGACTATGATCACAAGAGTATATTTATAGAAGAATTTTAGGTCAGATTTTTAACCATAAAATTCTGATCATTAAGCATCTCACACGTGAAGAAAAGATAGAGTTGTTGTATTTCAAAAATTGTCAACAACCTTCTATCTTATCTTCTTAAGACCAAGTCAATTACTTGGAATTTATTTTGTCAAATAATAATCAAATATCCAGCCGTATGATAAGCCTCTAATCAGCCCTCAAACTTCTTCCTAAAATCTAGGATATAATCATGATAAGATGCTAGTTGAATTCAAATTCAAATATAACTCTTATCTTCTCCTTTTGATACGAAACTATCTACTATAGTTAATTCATATTTAAATTCAAATATTTAAATTCAAAATTTAAATTATCAAATTTAAATATCAGATAATTAATTTAACTATTTAAATTAATTAATAATGTCTTGGACTATCCAAGCTTATTAACTCCATTCATGCACCCATTTCTCTTTAAGATAAGTTTCTAAACTCTTTCTTGAGTCAACAACCATTATTAGGCCCAAAACCTTTAATGCTATAATGTCATGACAATAAAGTGTTAGTGTGTGACCCATTAAGCCCAACATAACTACTGACATAAATGAGTTTGAGCCCAACAAGGCCTTTATCCATTTAATGATAACACAGAACACTAGCAATGTTTTGTTGCCCCAGAACTAGTTAGGTAAATGACAAGATCATCCTATTAAATCTATTTGGTTTTCGTATGTATTTCCTTTCGTCTCGGTTACCTTCCTATAAAACCTAGGGTAAGGAAACGTATCAGCCCTTGCGGTCTAAGGTAAGCTTTAATATGAAATAGGGAGTCTCCAATTTTACTGACTCTAAAGGCAAATCATCTCATGATTTCTTTTACTATGCATAGATTCCCGAGTCCCGTAAATGTCATCCCAATTTCTCCGGTTTACAGATAATCTAATCTCTCACAAAGATTTGACGAATTCCTTCAGCTAGTCACCCTACACTCGTGTTCTTTCAGGACATGCCCAAAGGTATACCTATGTGTCTCTATGTTTCAGGCAGACGAGGTATACAATCAAAGCATGTCTTCTAGAACATAGTCTAGGTGAAAACTTCTGGTCTAAGGAAAGACACACCCAAATAATAAGAGACTTCTGTAATGATACTATCTGTGAGATTTCCTTATAGAGTCTCTTTGTGGATCCGTTCAGTGCGAACTATACCCTTATAGGTCCACCCACAACTTTAGCTAAGACATCTCCATGTGTGTAGCTCATGAGATCTTTACCTTGTATCTGCATACAAGTAGATAAGTCATGCTAGTCTTACCCGAGATCGTTGATCCCCATTCTAAGTGTCTCTAGACTAGAAACTTAAATTTAGGAGTAGACATCTGGTATCCATGAATCCTCATGACCGTGATCCCATCACTAATATTCAAGAGATATCTATTCTATTCCAAAGGTTTTATCCAGTTACTTATATATTAATAATAATATCGAGACAAAATATGAAACAAAATAAAGAGCACTTATAATTTATGCATGACAATATGAAAAGTACATGTACATCCTAATCTAATAAAAAGATTGTCTTTAGAACATCCATATACTAACAACCATAAGATGTGAGCTCTAGAGGAATCAATATATATGATCCTGCACCTCCACGTAGTGAAAAGGTAATGTGTTGTCCCCTTCCCAAGTGGTATATTTTCATATTCCCTTGCACTTTTGGCCCTAGTGGGAGATCGAGTGAATTTTGACAAAAAGTAGAAGTAAATGAATCTATGGAAAAGTCATCCGTGAGAATGCTATATATATTATCCAATAATTAGAAATCCCGAATTAAACTGATTCTTTTTGCTTTAAGTTTCAGGTTGACATGGTCCATAAATATTTGAATATAATTATCAATATCTGCTATGCTATGTGCTACACATAACATAACTAGTGATAGCAGCCACCATTCTTTCCCACATTTCATGACTGCAAAGCAAGGGGTTACAGATTGGAATATTCTTTCTCTACTTATAAGTCAGAAATAGCTAAAGTGGCAAGTATTTCCATAGTAAGTACTAAGTGGTATGCGGTGGCGGAATCAGAAATTTTTTTGAGGAGGGGCGAATATAAAAAAATTATATCATAAATAAAAGTATTCTGAAGATAATACAAATCTAATATACAAAAAGATGCAAACCGCAAATCACATACATACAAATTGCAAATAGGGTGAGTTGTAAGTCTTAATAAAATAATTCATAATTTAAAATTAAACTCAAAGTAATAATATATGGAGATAAGAGATAAAGAAGACACCATCAGTTTTAGCGTGAAAAATCTAATTGGATAAAAAATCACAACTCCAAATTGGATAATCAATCCAATGGACAACTCCACAATGATAATAAATAAGTACCTTTAAATTCTGATGGAGAGTTAAGAATCAGACTTGTCAAACGCTTCTATATGATCTCATAACAATTATCTCAATGATACAAATATAAACTCTTTAAAGCTCTAATATTATTTGGAATGGAATGCATATTATCAACACAAAAATATGTTTCTATTTATACTAATTTAAGCATACGATTTTAACCAATTTTTGAATGTAATCTTAAAAATATTTTATCATATTATGCAATGCAATCTTAAAAATATTTTATATTATGCAATACAATCTTAAAAATATTCTATCCTATTTTTGAATATAATTTTAAAAAACATTCTATACTATATTTAAATACAATCTTAAAAAACATTTTATCTTATTATGCAATGTAATCTTAAATATTTCTATTATATTATGTAATACAATTTCAAAAATATTTTATCCTATTTTTTAAAGTAATATTAACAAATATTATATCTTATTATATTATACACGTAATCTTTTTTATTATTAAATTATTTTTTTAATTTTTAAATTTTAATATATAATAAAATTTTAGGACCGCAGTGGCCCACCCTATTCCCCCCTTATCCGTCCCTGGTGGTATGGTTACTATTTTAATTTTAATGTAGAGTATACTACTCATCTTCCAATGAATCAAGATAAATCAGCACTAAAATCACTAATATAACTCTTTTTTCTTCTGCAAAATTAGAGTACCATTTATTTTATTTTTGTACTCTCTGTTAAATAAATTTCTGTTGAAATCATTCACGTTAAGGTAAGAGTAATTCTCATTTGTAAAAAGGAAAGATAACATTACTCATTAAACGAAACCTTTAGAAAGTTGATCTATACCAAACGCAGGTAACAAGTATTTATATTTTATAGTGGTGTCACATTACTCTTTCATATTTTTTATGGAACTATTTTTTTCACCCTCATAGGAATTAAGACTATCCTTAGGGAGTGACGAATGCAGAAAATTTCCTTAGTGGGACTAATAAATAGTGTATAAAAAAATACTTAAATATAATTTTGGTCTCTTTATTTTAAAATAGATACATTAGTCTTCATATTTTCAAAATCTGCAATTTTGGTCATCCTATTTTAAAATAGAGATATTTAACCAATTTTGCTAAATATACTATTTTGGTCATTTAGTCAAACTAAAAATGTTGACTATTAAGAGATTAGGTTATTATGATATGAATTAAAAAAATAATCTTGTGTCACATAGCTAAATTTGGGTCTCTTCATATTAATCTCTTATTAATTAATATTTTGGAAGGGTCAAAATCACAAATTTTACAAAATTGAAAAGTAAATGTCTATGGGACATTTTTATCCCTTTTACAAGTGATAAAGTATGCTTCCACTTTCTATGAAGAATATATTTTGGAGACTCAAATAGTATGCTGTGCTTTTAAAATAGAGGGATTAAAATTATAATTTATAAAAAATATGAGAATTAAATGTTTCTATTTTTAAATAAAAAAATCAAATTTATGAATTTTAAAAAATAAGGGACTAAAATTTCATTTACGCCGAAGAAAAATATCACAAACTTTTATAAAATACATAATGTCATAACAAATAAAATCCAAAACACTTAAGTTTTTAGAAATTATAATTGTATGTATGCATTTTTATATTATGAAAATGTTCTAATTTTTTTCATTTTCAATATTATATAAAATGAAAAGAATGAAATAATAAAAGTAATATCAATTTATTCACTTTATTTTATTTTTTATATTTTTTATTATACATATACAATTAAAAAAAATATTGACCCGATCCGCTATTGTCTTTAGGATATGCGTTAGGATGATCCTATTTAAATAAAAACAGAAATAAGCTTGTTTTATATCTCGGTAAAGTTTTCCTCATTAATTTCTTAGTTCAAATAGCTTTACTATTCAGAGTCACAATGTCAAATGGTGGTCCTCAAAATAAAAGTGGCTGCACTTTTTTTTATTTTATGAAAGGCATGAGATATAGGTATAACATAGTAGAACTCGTGGGGAAATTTTTCCCAAAGTACACCCCTTTATACCATTTTATTTGCAAAATACACTAATTTTAAATATAATTCCTAAAATACACTATTTTTTAAGATTTGTGAGAAGTCTAGGAATTAGTTCCTAAAATCTCCAATACTCTTTGTTTTGCTAACCATGTCTTTTTGTAGGATAGAGTATAATTTATAAACTTTTTGATCTCTGTAATCAATATTTTGATGGAGACTGTTGGGTTCGTTTTGACAATGGATTGGATGATATGTGTTATGATGTGTTTGTTGAGTTGTCTATGATCCTGTGTAAGCATTGGCACAAAACAAGTGTGTTGACCTATGATACTTTTGATAATCCATTTATTATGCGTCTTTGAATTGCATGCGCCTAAGCTCCATGTACAACCATTTTCATGTGATTTACACACGATGTTTAGCCTTTTCTGGTTGGAATATATTGTTTTGCAGTCAAAACTATTTCTGATGTTGTATTATTTGACTGCTCAAATACATTGTCATTTTTCATTGAAGGTCATGCCAACTTCGAGTGTACCAATTGGTGGTTGTACACGATCTTATTGCTAAGTGAAATGGTGGTGATCAATGTATTGTGGTAGGTGATCGAGGTTCAATTAGGTGGGAGGGTTAGTGCATGTGAGTGAACAGTGTGCAGTTGTGCACATCACACAGAACAGGTTGTCCATTACATCATGATTGTTGACCACACTGTTCCGCATCGATAACGGAGCCTACACGAAATATTAGGATTTGCATTAATATGGTTGTCAGTGCATGTGAGTGAAGAGTGTGCAGCTGCGCACATCACAGACAACAGGCTACCCGTTTCATCATGACTGTTGATCGCACTGTTCCGCGTCAATCACGGAGACCATGCGGATTATTGAGATCCTTATTAATGCGATTGACAGTGCATGTGAGTGAACAGTATGCAGCTGCTCACATCACAGACAACAAACTGTCTGTTGCATCATGACTATTGACCACACTATTATGCATTGATCACAGAGCCCACATAGATCATTGAGATCCGTATTAATGTGGTTGTTAGTGCATGTGAGTGAACAGTGTGCGGCTGCACACATCACAGACAACATGACTGTTGATCGCACTATTTTGCATCGATCACGGAGCCCACGCGGATCATTGAGATTTGCATTAATGCGATTGTCAGTGCATTTGAGTGAACAGTGTGCAGTTGCGCACATCACAAACAACAAGTTGTCCGTTGCATCATGATTGTTGATCGCACTGTTCCACATCGATCATGGAGCCCACGCAGATCATTGAGATCCGCATTAATACGATTGTTGGTTCATGTGAGTGAATAGTAGGCAGCTTAGCACATCACAGATAACAGGTTGTCCGTTGCATCATGACTGTTGGGCACATTATTCTGCACCACTCACAGAGTCCACGCGGATTATTGAGATATGCATTAATGCGACTGTCGAGGAAGGAGGATAAAAAGTATATCGTGTAACAATTTCATCAACAAGAACCTCAAATTAATAACAAAAACTATGTTTTCGACCCTTAAAACAATGTTTAAGTGACCATGTTATGCAATTTATAAAATATCGTGTAACATTTACAAAACTGACATTGAATTGACAACTAACAATTTAATTTGAGTAAATTACACTCATACCTCCTATGTTTTTTCTCAAATTGCTCCCGATACCCTTCTATTTTTATACATTACTTTTACCCTCTTCTGTTAACATCATTAACTAACATCAATTGAAATATATTGGCAGACGAAATTGCCTGTTAGAGTAAATTACACTCGCACCCCCTGTGTTTTTCTCAAATTACACTCGATACCCCTCCCTTGAATTTGACTCTGACGGACGCACCAAGGCTGTTAATGTCACTAGCCCCGATGGTGCCAGTGTCCTGGAAACCAGATGCAGTGACAATGGTGGCCAAAGCTACAACCGGGGACGAGGAGGTGAATATGGTGGTGGGGGTGACTATGGAAGAGGTAATGGCTATGGTGGTGGTGGTTTCTCTGACGGGAGTTGGTGTGCCCGAACGTCGTGTTGGTGGGTGAGGAAGACTATGAGGAAGAAGAGATGATGTTATCGTGGTTGAGGGAGGAGGAGAAGAAGGTGGTGGTGGTAAGTGAAGAGAGATTGTTGAAGAGGAGGAGAATTTGTAAAACCCAAGATGATGATATTTTAGATATAAATTTTCATTAAAAGTCATGTGACCAGCATATGCCTACTTTTTATTAAATTATTAAATGGTGTTTAGGATGGAAGGGGTCTAGGTGTAATGTGAGCTAAACGATTAAAAAGTTTTTTGTAGGATGCAAAAAAGGAGGGATATCGAGTACAATTTTGAAAAAACATAGTTGGTGTGAGTGTAATTTACTCTTTAAATTTAAAGTATGAGATAAATAATGGATTGATACACTAGGTAGCAGGATAAAATCACAATTGAAAATGACAACACTATACACTATATCGATAAAAGCAAAATTGGAATCATGACATGTCTCAATTAACATTGGATTCAAGACAAACCTCTATCAAAAAGACAATTATAACCTTATGATAATTCGATACACATCAATGAGACAAATATTCAAACAACTATAAATAACACCAAACAACCTCAATACAACCACACACTTCCACACAATACACCTTCACAAACGAAATTCAATCTCCATATTATGATATTTTTGGGAGAAAGAAGCACTCAAACCATTGTTAACTCTAAATTAGCATTCATTTTTCCAAATGGATTAATCGAACACAACAAAACTTGTGTTTATTTTCAATGTCCTACTCCAATACCAATGCGAGTTCCGAATGAGTGTTCTTTCAAGACACTAAAATAGTAGAATGCACAACACCCTTCGGTTAACCAATGATCAATTTGTGCATGAAATCTACTATCAACAATCATCCATAGATGCAAGTCAACAATCTTTTTTTCATTCTCTACAGTTGAAAAATGATGATGTTTGCACAATGTTAATGTGCAATGAGAAACACTTGTGTGTTGGTCCTATAGAATTATCATGTATCATCAACAGAACAACTGATGGTATACTCAACCTACTTCGATCCATCATCACTCCTACTCATGATGTAACGCTGTATTACAACAAGTGGAAGATACTACGACAAGACAATTTTTTGGGTTACTCCTTTACTGATCCAATAAGATTTGAAATTCCTTCCAGATGCAACATCGAAGCACTCAAGGATGCCATCAAGCAAGTTGCACCTCTAGAAGTTCTCCCTTATGGAATTCACGAATCACAGGTGATCAAACAATTATTCTTTCAATAGCCAGGCCATACAAAATATTTAGAAAAATTAATCAAATATAAAATAATACAATTGAAAAATGATGAAGATGTGTTAAAGGTGTTAGCATAATCCAATTACTGAAAGCTTTTTGGTCCATTAGAAATGTTAGTTATTTTTAACAAACCAGTAATCCAACTACTGGAAGAAAACATGTCTGCTGCACAACATCTTTCAAACTATGATTATTTTCTTTATTTTAATGATTTAATTGCTATTGTTAGTACGTTCTGCTATTTTCATTTTTTTATGTTTCGTTTGTTATGTTTGTCTCTCTAATTACTATTGTTAGTACGTTTTGTCATTTTATTATGTTCTGATTATTATGTTTGTCTATCTAATTGTTAGTATTTTTTATTATTTGAATGTTTTAATTTCTTCATGTAATGTAATTGAGATATAATAACTATATATTCATTGTGTTTTTAATCAATTTATTTTTTTAATCACTTTATAATTTTTATTTATTTTAACACTATTATTTAATTATTTAAGAATATTAAAATTTATTAAACCAAAAAAAATTTCATTATTTAAAAAATTTATTTTTACAAAATTTAATAATAATAAAAAAATAACTATGAGAAGTTGGTGAACCAACTCCCGACTTCTTAACTCAATTGAAAACATTTTTTTAAATTTATAATAATAATAATAAAATAAAATAAAAAATACAACCATGAGAACTAGATAATCAATTTCCATACTTCTCACAAATATGCCGGTGTATTTTAGGAATTATATTTAAGATTGATATATTTTGAGAATAAAATGGTATAAAGGGATGTAATTTGGGGAAAATTCCACTCATGAAGGCTATTGTTACATATATATTATTGATACCCTTTGTTTGATCCTGTCACTCAAACTTCAAACTTCCCTTAGACAGGTACATGCACCCAGCAACTTGATTCTAAAGACGAAAATAATTCTTTTTCTCACTTTTTTTTTTTTGAGAAAAAATTCCATGCCATGAAAGATCCTTAATTACTTGCCAAACATCTTGGACATTTTAGATTTAGTGTTTGGTAATGGCATAACTAGATTGTTCGTTACCTCAGATAAAAAAAAGATTTAACTTCATTACCTTTTCATAGTAGGCTCGTATTTCATTTTAAATATTATTAATATAGACAACATATGTGCTACTCAAAAT
>PYAF01001340.1:257417-268547 GCA_007407185.1 Glycine tomentella | reverse complement strand
GTTAAAAAAATACAGTAATTTAGTAAATTTGATAATTTTTTTAATATTTATAAAACTTGATATAAATGGCATGAAGATAATTAATATTACATATTTTAGTAAATTTTATATTATTTTACTTATATTGTTGATTATTGGTCAAACAATATACATGATAATTTTTTTTTTAATTTGTATCTTTATCATGTGTTATTCTTCTTGTCATGTCTCATATTATATTATGAACACCAAAAGGTTTGTGATGTCCAATAATTTATAAAATCTTACCGTAAAAAAAAAAGAAGTAAATTTTAAAAATCATTATAGAAATCCCAACAACAGTAGGAGCTAGAAAGGCTTTAGCCGAAAGTAAAAGAGAAGAAGCCCAATAGATATAAGCCCATCTTAACTGGTTAGGTTATTAAAGGGCCCGAGCCAACTTAACTCTTAGGGAGGAGAAAAACCCTTAGCCGCCAGCAGTAGTTGAACTCGTTCTTCTTCAGCTCAACAGAGCAAGGGTTTGCACTCGCAGGTATGTACGTGTGTTTCTGTTATTCTGCTGCTTATGGGAACTAAGGAGGGTAAATGGGTCTTTGGTGTTGCAGATTCTTGAGCAAGAATAATGGGGAAGAAAAGAAAACACAGTGAGACTACTCAAGGTGTAGCACAACCCAAAAAGGAAGAGGCTGCTCCAGAGAGACCGGCTAGGACCCTTTTGGGGTGGAAGGATAAGAATCAAGTTGTGGATGATTCACCAATATTTAGGAACAAAGAGAAGCTATTGGTCACTTGCTCTAGGCGCATCAATTACAGGTGATTGTTTCCAGTTTCCATTGCTTTATTACTTTCTTTTCTGCTAGAGATTGAAAATGCTGTTTTGATGTGTCAAATTTAAGAATAGAGAAAATCTGTCTTGTCTTTCTATATGGTTTTCATGGAGTGAAGTGTTTTTCTTTCTTTTTCTATAGGTACCGGCATTTGATGTTGAATTTGGTCACACTTTTGCCTCATTGCAAGAAGGATAACAAAGTTGAATCAAAGGAAACTAAAGGAGCCACCCTCAACGAGCTTGTTGAGCTCAAAAATTGTTCCTCTTGTTTATTTTTTGAGGTATTTTTGTTTATATGCCACAAGGTTTTGTCATGCTCTCTCACTTGAAATTAGGTTTTGTTTATATGCATTATGTTTTGTGCTATTTAGAAATTTTAAAGCATGCTTATAGTTTAAGGAATTCTCTTGTTGGTCACATATGTTGATGTTTTTTCTGTGATATGTTATTGTTGACCACCGTTAGTTTCATATCGGCCTGATCACTTCCTTTTTCAGGTGGATTAAACGTGGTTGTTTAAAATTTTGATTTTATTTTATAGATTCATGTTTGATATAATTTGAACAATGACTGTTTGAGTATAGTAATATTTGACACTCTAATTCTTAGTCATCACCGAGTCATGTCAACTTGTTATATTCTGATCAGTGTCTTCTTCTCCCCTTTTCTATATATGAATTTCAGTGCAGGAAGCATAAAGATCTTTATCTCTGGATGGCAAAATGCCCCAATGGCCCATCTGTTAAATTCCTAGTTAGTGCCGGTAATATTCTCATCATATATTCATAAGGTTAATACAATATCAATTTGCTTGCTATGATGATGTAGTGTTTGGATTTCTTTATACTCTAGTCGTAATTCTTCTTGTTGGATTATGATTTTTTGTGTTTCTCTCACTCTCTCAACTATTTCTGATATACTTTTACTGATTTCTGTTTTTCCTCCACTGCTTTCCAGTTCACACAATGGAGGAATTGAAGCTAACGGGAAATCACCTACAAGGTTCGCGTCCAATTTTGACATTTTCAGCAAATTTTGAAAAAGATGCACATTGGAAACTATTAAAGGAGATGTTGTTACAGGTACATGGTTGGTTTCTTTCCTCATAAGTAGTATTTCTGTATTGTCTACCTAGTTTCGTATGAAAAAAAGATTAGGAAATCTCTAAACCTCATGTTGATTACTCTTAATATGTACCATTTCATAAATAGTAAAGGTTATAGTTGAATCGTTTCATCTTAGTTTGTTGCTTCATGGTGTTGCTAGCCTAGTTTAAAATTGTTCCATGTGCTCTTTTCTGATGTATTTGGGATCTTATACTATGGTTGTCATATATCTTCCTAGCAGTATTTTTTTTTAATTTGTTGTTACTGATCCGAGGAAATTCTATTAATGTTATTGTTATGTCCATCTATTGACATAGTTTAAATTGAGTAAGATGTGGAGATCTGTTCCATGCATATTTTTCTGTCTACAATTTTCTCTATTTCTATGCTCTTGACCTAGTACTGTATTTGATTATGCTCTTCAGATATTTGAAACACCAAAGGACCACAGAAAGGCTAAGCCTTTCCATGATCACGTTTTTGTTTTCTCAATAGTTGATGACCATATATGGTTCCGGAATTATCAGGTTTGTGGTTGTATTTGTTTAATATACAAAGAATGTCCGTTACCTATTGCATTAATTTACAGGGTAAAATATGGAGATTTGTTGTTTTGGAATCCATTCCACCTACTTCTAGTGTGTACATTGTGATTTTGATTATGTTGTTTTGGTTTGTTAGCCATGGCTTAATGATTGAAATGAAGTTTGAGTTGAAAATTTTAAACTTTTTCTTTCTTATGAACATTACTGAAGAATCAGAGTTTATATTCTTTACATTTCAACTTGAAGGATTAGCTTTTTGGGTTCCTTAACAAATAGTCTTCAGTATGAAATAAAGAATGCTTAAACACAACAACTCTTTGAACGCGGAGGATAATGGGCCATTTTGATAAGAGTTTGACATTGATCTACTACCAATGTAAAACATTTTATTTATAAATGAATTAAGATGTTCCACTGGACATTATTCTTAGAGATGTTCACATGACGGGACTGATGTCCAGTGAACATGAGGCTTGTTTGAGCCACATCTGTTCATCATTCCCCTTTCCTCAATGGTTTTCCCCATGTCCTTGATGTACAGGTGTTAACTGTCCATCCTTTAAGCTTGGTTTGGTTATAGGTGGGCCCATATCCAACCACATGGGTGGAACAGATATTAAATTGCTTAATTTACTCTAAAATGCAAACTTGAGATAGATATGCATGTCTTATGTTACATGTCATTGCCACCACCACCACCTGCAAATGCATAATTGATGTGTGTACATTGATTGATTGTTCATGCATTTGATTACTTACATTACATATTAAGCTAATGAAATTAAGTTATTTCATATTGTATTGATGGTGTCTTGGTAAATTAAATGAGATAATGATGTCAGTTTCTGCAAAGTACATAAATATCAGAGGGTAACTTGTGAACCTGACTTTGCCACGCCATAGTCTCATTTTCTTCCTGTTACTGATGCCAACTGAGCAATATTATATCTCTATTCCCTTGCAGATCTCTGCTCATCATAATGAGTCGGACAAATTACCTAGAGGTGGTCTTGATAAAATGACATTGATTGAGGTCCGAAAATTGTTATTTGTTATTGATTTATATATTTTGATATCTCAAATTTTAATATTCATTTAACCTGTATGCAAACTACTTGTTTAGGTTGGTCCACGATTCTGCTTGAACCCAATTAAAATATTTGGTGGCAGTTTTGGAGGCCCAACTTTATATGAGAATCCGCTCTATGTGTCACCAAATCAGGTACTGCCCAATATATTTTCCATCTATATTTATAATTTCCCAAGCTTTCCACTGACAATATAACTCTATCGTCATTGGTTGCTGGTCCTTATAGATTCGAGCTTTGGAGAAAAAGAAGAAGGCTGGAAAGTTTGCAAAGAAGGTCAAAGCAAAGACAAGGAGGAAAATGCACGAGATGTCCAATCCTCTGGAGCCTGATGAGTTTGCAGATATGTGGAAAGATTGATTTTAAATACAACCGCAGCTACCACAAAAGAAAAATCCATATTTCACCTATATTATCCTCGCATTATAGTCCATAACATTAAAGGGAGACTTTTTGTGATTCTATAATGTTATATGTTATTTTCTGTAATTGTGATTCTTGTGGGGTCTGGTTATTCTCTCTTATCAGACATTGAACTGGTGGAAATTAAATTTTAGCAAGAGAAGGTTTCGGTTTTGGGTCATTGGGTTTGTTTGACTGATATACTAGTATATTAACCAGGGGATTATTTCGACTTTAATTAGTCAAGCTCATTTATAAAGATGCTTTCACCTAAGATGTGATTTTTGTTGAGCTTTCCTCCTTTGGTGAACTGCCGTTTTTTCTATTGATTTCACAGGACAACTAATTAATTATATATTACTATGTATAGAATAATTGCATAAAAACATCTAATTTTAGTACAAAATGGCCCAGTTCAAAATTAACATAAAATAATTACATAAAAAATTCTATTAGTATCTCCAATGAAAAACCCATTGGCAATAATATACCAATTTTGGGGGATAACTTTATTTTTGAAGAGCACGTGTTGTTCTAAAACAATTGGAAATAATTACATTTATTTTAATTCTAACACAATATATGACACGCAGCCGTTGGAAGAATAATTTCGAAAAAAAAGTATTCTCGTCAATTTTTTAAGCTGTACGAATTTTATATTGAATTTAATTTTGTTGGCAAGATTTTAAAAATATTTCCATAAAACTAACCATTTAAAAACATTGAATTAAAGCAATCTTATAATTCGATATAATTAATCAGGAAATTTCGCATGAAAATTAATACGTACAAAAAATAAGACGCTTTTAACCATTTAATTAATAAGTTTTTTTAATGCAATATAATTAATCAGAATTTAAAACATATTGATATGATATTTCGTGTGAAAATTAATATGTACAAAGGGTTTCACTTTTAATGTGCACAAAAAGTGCAAATGACCTCCTTAGTGTTTGTAGGGGGTTATTTAGTCTCATTCCTACTTTTCTTCTACCATGACCTCCTAAGTGTTTATGGTGGGAGCTTGAAGTGTCTCCTAAATAATGGTCTTGAGATGTCCAGTCTTTTTAGTGCTGGTAGGCTTGGAGAGCATATATGCTCTGGTGTTGCTCTCCCTGGTATACGGTATATCTCAAACCATTCAAAGTTGTCAATGAGAGTTTTTGAAGTATGGTAGTACCTAAGCAATATTGTATCCTTGGTTTGATATTTGTTAGGAACTTGCCCTTGGACAAGCTGTGAGTCAATGTAGCATCTTAGCTTCTTGACCCCAACTTCTTCCGCTAGCTTTAGGCATGTTATAAGTGTCTTGTATTTGGCTTGATTTTTTGAGGCTTTGAAGTTGAGCTTGAGAGCTTGCTCTAAAGTAGCGTTGTCAGACCCTTCAAGGATGATACCTATCTCACTTCCCTTCACGTTGGACGACACCGTCCATGTAAAGGTTCAACCAGTCTGGGTTAGTTTGGTCGTTGCCAGCAAACTCTACCAGAAAGTATGCCATGAAATGGGTCTTCTTAGGGCCACACGGTTCGTATTGGAGATCAAACTCTTACAGCTCTACAGATCATGCTACCATCCTTCCTGTCAGCTCAGGCTTTCGCAACACCTGCCTAATAGGGTAGTTCGTCTTGACTACCACTTGGTGACTTTGGAATTATGACCTGAGCTTCTGATCGAGGTTATGAGTGTCAGTGCTACCTTCTCTATCATCTTGTACTGCTTCTTAGCATCATGAAGGATACGACTGGTAAAATAAATGGGAAACTGGTTTTTCTCGTCCTCGTGTACGAGGGCTAAACCGACAGTCTCGTTAACTACTGACATGTATAAGAGTAGAGGTACTCCTAGCTTGGGTCGACTTAGGACTGGCAGTGTGTCAACAGTCTTATTGAAGTCTAAGAAGGCTTGCCCGCAGACTTCATCCAATAGTAAAGACTTAGTTTTCCTGAGTAGCTTGCAGAATGGTTTCGCTTTCTCAGCAAGCTTTTGGGAGGAACATGGACAAGGATGCCAATCTACTGTTCAACTTATGGACTTCATGGACATTGGTAGGACTGTGCATCTCTAGTATAGTTGTGCATTTGTCGGGGTTGACTTCTATTCCCCGATGTGTGATCATGAACCTCAGGAACTTTCCACCTCTTCTAAGTCTGTCACGTGTTGGGCTATGCTTTGAGACTTGACGATCATGTCGTTGACGTAGACCTTGACATTTTGTCCGATCTGTTGTTTGAAGATTTGGTCCATTAGTCTTTCGTATGTGGCGCTTGCATTTTTCAGGCAAAAGGGCATGACCCTGTAGCAGAAGTTAACATCCTCAATAATGAGTTTCGTTTTCTCATCGTCTAGGGCGTGCATTCTGTTGTTTGTATCCTGAATAGGTATCTAGGAAGTCTAATACTTAGAACCTGGATGTGCCGTCGACTAGCCTATTGATACTGGGCAAAGGATATGCATCCTTGGGGTCGCCTTGTTGAGATCGGTGTAGTTAGTGCACATTCGCCATTTGTCGTTGTCTTTTTTGACAAGGATGACATTGGCTAGCCAAGTAGAGTACCTAATTTCTCTGATAAAGTGGGCCTTGAGTAGCTTGTCCACCTTTTCTCGGACTGCCTTGTGCCGCTCTTTTCCCATCTTCCTCTTCTTTTGTGACATTGGTTTGGCCTGGGGATAGATGGCCAGTTTATTGCATATAATGCTAGGGTGGATACCCGACATGTCAGATGACTGCCACACGAATAGGTCTGCGTTCCTGTGTAGGACTTCAACTATGTATTTGTACTAGTGGTTGGTGAAATCCCAGTTGAGCTATGTACATTGCCCAGGTTTGGGTCCAAGCTGCAGCTTGACAAGTTCTTCAATAGGCTTTGGGCCTTTGTCGATAGTATCATCGCATAGATCAACATTGAATACGTCATCTTGATCTCCCATACTTGCTTTGTAGGTGGTCAGGATTCGAATTGGGGACCTTTCTTTGTTTACGCTCATGACTTGACTGCTACCACCAGTTATGGGATAGGGCTTGCCTGGCTATCTAGTAGGAGGATATGGAGCTACCTTCAAGCTTTCAGCGTAGCACTGTCGGGTATGCTTTTGGTCTGCCTTTACGATCTCTTCTATCAAGGTTGGAAATTTCATCTTGAGATGTCATGTGGAGACGATGTCTCCAAGTTCGATAAGTGTTTTCCTTCCAAACAAAGCAAAGTAGGAGATATCTACATCAACAATTAAATATCTGACTGTGAAGCTCCTTGAGAGCTGGCCTAGACCGAAAGTGGTCATGAGGTTTACATAGCCTTTGGTTTCTACTCTTTCTCCTGCAAAGTCAAGGAGTGGTCCAGAGTATGGCGATCATGATGGAGACAACCATGGGGTCGTCTTGGTTGATAGGGTTGATGCCCTTGAATTCTCTATCGGTGAATGTTATGAGAGGGAGACTTTGTGGTGATGGTATGTTGACACAATTAATGACGATGTCCCGAATGGCGTGGAGATGTCTATTTCGAGACTGACTAGACAAGCCTCCATCTCTGATTTGTTGGACGAGCTCATTTTCCTGTTCTTGTTGAGGTTGTCATTCGTGTCTTTGTTGGTGATGCCTCTATCTCCCCTCTATATTTTGCTATGTCCCTTTCTTTTTTAACACCGTGATTTCTATGTTGATCCTCCTGGTGTCCTTTGGGTCTTGCTCCTACTGGGTGATTATTAGGCTTATTTACGAATTGGGCTAGATACCCAGCCTGTATGAGCTTTTCTATTTTGTCTTTCAAGGCCCAACAATCTTTTGTGTTCTGCAGTGCTTGGTTCTGTCTAAGCCGGGTCTGGGGAGAAAATGGCGGAGGTAGCTTTATGGGTACCTCTGTGTTGAAGGCCTCTTCAAGAATAGTGGTGTGATTAGCTGTTAGGGGTGTGTAATGCTCATACTTGGGCCCCTTAGGGAGAGGTTGGCGTTTGTCTGGCTTGTGCCTTTTGTCTGACTTGTGTGAGTCGGTCCTGGTACCTCCTTCTTTCTTGTCTTGCTTTTGTCCGGCTTGTCGAACCTCATTTTTGAATATGGACATCTCCTCCATTTGAATATAGCCTTTGGCTCGTTTGTGCAACTCGTCCATGTTGTTGGGAGGCTTTTTGCATAGACTATCTGCGAACTTATCAGGTCGTAAGGCAAGCAACATGGAGTGTAGTGCTACTTCAGGGTTATGATTCCAGATCTGGAAAACAGTTCGTCCAAACTTGTCCATGAACTTTCGAAGGGATTCATCATCTGCTTGTCGCAGACTAGCAAGAGCAGCGGAAATCATGTGGTGTGACCGACTAGTTGCATATTGAAAATTGAAATGCTCGACAAGAGTGTCAATGTTATTGATGGACCTCTGGGGGAGTCCTTCGTTCCATGTCAATGCTGCCCCTTTGAGGGACGTCGGGAAAATGAGACACAAAATTGCATCATCATTAGTGTAGAGATTTGCCTAGGTGAGAAAACATCCAAGTGCTCATCTGGATCGGTAGTTCAATTATAGCACTCTAGGTGGAGAGGTTTCTAACCTAAGGGCAGGTTGGCCTCCATGATACGGTCGACGAGTCGTCCGCCCTTCATGGCGGTGTATGTGGGAGAGACTAGGATCGTCTTGGGTGTAGATGGTGTATCAGGGTGTAATCCCCTTGAGTACGTTCATGCATTGTGTGAGCAGAGTGCTTGTCGCCCTGTGGGCGCCTCACACAAGCCTTCAGTTGGTCGTGGTCAGCTTTAAGCTTTCTGAGTTCTTCCTCATGGTGTCACTCCATCCGTAATACGTGTCTGGAGTTGCTGGAGAGTGTAACACTTGAAATTTCGATGAATGAAAATAGATGTTTTATGTATTTGTTGTGTTATTTGATTGTTTGATAAGCTTGGATTAGTTGATTGGTTGTATAGATTAACCTTGTGAAATTGCTTGGTATGAATGTTAAGTTGTGTGAAATTTGTTTGATTTACGGTTGTAATACGTGAGTGATAGTTCGACCCATAACCTACTCCGATAAAACTACCATCCCGGATTCGTTAACCGTTAGATTGTCCTCAAAATTGTGAAAGTAGCTAACCAACTCATCCCTACATCTTTTTACCATTGGGATATTCAAGATGATAACTTTTGATATCACGCTAAGCGCAAAATGCACGCTGAGCGCAGTGCCCAAATATTTCCTGACAGAGAGGAAATTGCGCTGAGTGGGACATGACGCGCTGAGCAGGACATGGCACGCTGAGCGGGACTGTCGGATTATAAATACGTCCAACAGTGTGTAGAAATGCGTTTTCACGATTTTGTCTCTCCTCTCTGTAAACTCACCCCAAAATCCCTAGAACCTCCCATCCACCACCCACGACCACCATCAACCACTGCGGGCCGCCGTTGCTTGCCACAGGACCACGACACGGAGAAGAACTTCGTAATCGGAGCGGAATCTTCGAAACTCCTCTCGAAGTTTCGGTAGAGACAATCCTTCTTTCTTGGTTTCCTTGAGGTAATCTTAGTTTCCTTTGTCTTATCCTAGCTATTTTAAGCTTCTTTTAGTGTCTCTTGTGTTTTGGGTACCATTGTTGGGAGTTTTACACTTCCTTTGAAAAATCCTTTGAAAATGAGATGTTGTAAAAGTCTCTTTTTATGAAATTGATGTCATTTCTCTGATCCTTGTTGAACTTCGGTCACATTGGTGTGATTGGAATTTCAAAATGATGTTTTTTGATGTAAAATCCCAAAACACCGGTTAGCCCCTTTTTGATTTGAGTGGGTATTTGACCTCAAATGTTAATATCGATCTTACCTTGGGAATCTATGCTAAATTGTCTTCGATTTGGCATATAGAGCTCTGCATTTGGATGAAAACACGCGTATTGAAGGATCTAAAAACAACACCGCGAGGATTTAACGGGAGAACTCCTAGTTAGGTAAGGGGAGTTTATTATTTGGTTATAGTTTTGGTACCATAGTTGGGGGCCAGGGAGTCCAACTATAAAGATATCTGACCGTCCCTGCTGTGTGCTAGTTTTTCAAGAAAAATTACATTTTTAACTAATGGGATGCGATGTATTTATGATTGATGTGTGTGCTCATTTTCAAGATAAACGATGTTTTTACTAATTGATGTGATAATTTTATTATTGGTTGTATATAATATTGAAATTGAGATACCATAGGAGTGGTTAACGATGTTGAAATGGCATAATGCTTATGTGATTGGTGATGTTTGAATGAAACAATGTTGATATGGGTGGTAATGTTAAAACAGGATGTTATTGATGTTTTATGATGATGATAATGTTGAGATAAAATGATGTTTATGTTGTTGATGACGTGATGTGGATATTGTTAATGACATTGTCGATATTGATAATAACATTGATGAAAGATAATGTTGATGTGGACAATGTCATTGTGTGATGTGGATACACATGGATACCCATGGGGGGTGCATGATGGGTTACCCTTGCGAGGAAGGATTGTTCCTAGTCAGGTCATGCATTGATGGTGCCCATGGTTGTATGTTGTATATGTTCACGTGGGATGCTGTGACCGGTTGGTTATCCTTGCAGAGAAGGATTTGTTCCTGAAAAATGATAGGAATACTTCAATACAACCAAGAGGGGGGTGAATTGGTTGAACCTTGGTATTTAAAAATTTTGTAATCAGAGTTTCCACAGGATCTTTATCACTTTAAAATTGTTTTGAAACCAACAATCTTATATTCAATCAAATTCCTCTGTCAAGAAAATCAATAGACAATTGAAATCATTTCTGTGCATATAATTTGATTCACAAAGCAAAGCAATTAGGAGATGAAAAGAATCGAATAAATACCAGCCACAATTTTATACTGGTTCACTTCAAACACTATGAAGCTACATCCAGTTCTTCCACTCAACACTAGAATGGAGTTCCACTATTGCAAATAATATTCTTACAAGATATTACAAGCCTCTCTTTATCAACCCTAGACAAAGTTTAGAGATCTAAACCACTATTAGATCCTTAGAGACTAACCCCACTGAGAACACTACTCAGCAACTCCTAGAGAAACCCTATCTCTAGTTATCATGCAAGAAACCCATTTACAATAAGCCAATCTTTACAGAAATTGAATAACAAAGATACAACTTCAAAGTTTAAGGAAAGAAGTCACCTGATGATCCAATGAATGATGTA
>PYAF01001340.1:237108-257317 GCA_007407185.1 Glycine tomentella | reverse complement strand
GCAGTTTAAAAAGTAAATCAAGTGAAAATAATCGATTAACCCGACATGTAATCGATTACATTGTTCTTGAAAGGTTTTCCAGAAAATACAAAGATCAAAATAATCGATTGTTTTATTGAAATAATTGATTATATCAGAAAGAAACTTATTTTTCCAAAACCTTATGATTTGATTTAAAAACTTATGCAATTTTATCAAATCCTTGTGAACTCTTTTTCATAACCACATAGATTCAATGAATGATATGAATGCAATGCACTTGGATCACCAGAAATGCTTTCTTCCTTTTATATTCAATCACAAATTAATCTTCAAGACTTCATGGTATGTTGAAAGTTCAAAACCTTCCTTCTTGAATCAATTTATCCTTTGTGCTTCAAGTGGCTCCCCCTCAATTCAACAGTTCCTAGCCACGGTCAGTGCATCAGTGGGCCCATATTGGTATGTTTGTGTATATACATGGGGGTGTATGACTGGTTATCCTTGTGGGGAAGGATTTGTTCCTAGCCAGGTCATGCATTGGTGGTGTCCATGTTTCATACTTCATATTGCATTGATGAAAATAGAATGAAGGCATGCGCGTACCTGTGGGTTTTTATGGGCTGAAAAATGCAAGTAATAAGGGGCTGTCAAGTTTGGAATTCCCATGCGCCATTGGTTGATCATCGTGGGGGGAATGACCAGTGCATGACAGGGTGACCTTGATAGGCGATGAATCATTTTCTTGTGAGAGGCTATTTCCTTGGATATGGTACCACATTGCATGGTGAAAGTGAAATCAGGAGCATGCATCATTTTGAGCATGATTGTTTGATTTGTAAAATGAATTGGGTGATTGATTTGTCGAGTGTGTATTGGACTGATGGAATTCTAGTAATAATTGTGGTTGTTATTGTTGTTTCCTTTCCAATTATGGTTAGCTGATAACTGTTGGTTGTATATAATAAACTCACCGTTGCATTTGTTGTACCGGGTGGTTAGTACTTGTGATGATTGCGAACCCTCGTTCGTATGAGCAGATGAGCAGCAATATGTTACCTTGGAGGGAGATCTTCTTTTTGTTAGAGCCGCCAAGCCGACGTGATGACGTTGGAATTCTTTTTGCAAAGAGTTTTATTTTGTTAATCGACTCTTTCATAGTTAGTCCCTTGATTCTTTTTGTGGACATATATATTTTGAGGTGTAAATACATGTAAAACTAAATTAAGTTCTAAACTTGTGAACGATGTGTACTGGTTTAATCTATATATATATATATATATATATATATTCAATCATCGTAATTGTATTGTGTATGATAATTGTATTATCGCGAAAACTCACTACCATTTTAATAATCAAATTAATGGAGTTTTCATTTGAAATTCACATGATTAGAGTTCGTGATGCTGTAGCGACAAGGCTGATCGTTACAGAGAGTGTCGGTGTCTGTCATGGTCGTTGGGGGAGGATTGAAGCTCTCTAGAGGTGTCTCACGTTTGAGACTAGACTATGTGCTAACTATTGGGGAAAGAGGCCATAGGGCAAGTTTTACCGCGATCCCATGGTGGGAACCAAATGTACTTACCAAAGTCTGAAGCTGACCGTCGTCAAGGAGAACATGGCCAAGGTGGGCTCCACGATCTTGTATGTTGAACTGGGAATACCCTTTGTTAGGAGGACAAGAAGAGGGGACCTGTAAAAGAAAAGACTCTAATGCTCAAGTAAATACGTGAGTTAGTTGGGAATGGAATGAAAAAGGTGAAATAGAACCTGATATTTATAGAGTGAGATGGGAGCTTCGGGTCCTTGTTTGTCGAGACTGTTACAATGGTGTAACAACCCTTGCAGATATTCCTAACTTGTAAATAATAGCTAGTAGATAAGTTGTGGCTTATAGATACTTGCTAGTAGATAATTTATAACTTGTAGATAATCCATCACTTATAGATAATGAAGTACGTGCCACTTGATAAGAGAGTTGTAACATTATCAATAATATTCAGATATTAAGGTATGTAGAGATAACCTGTCAGTCCGGTAGCTCGGCTGCTAAGGGAGAAGCGCCCATGCTCCTATGCCAGTGTTGACATGGAGCGCTGATATACACATTGGAACGCCATGTCACTTGCTACAACCATGAACTATACACAAATGTTAATCATGAATATTTATATGATCATTTTATGATACACCAACTCATTTAAGAGTATTGTATGTAGCATTATATTTTAGAGATAATAGATACAACATTTTAGAGATAATAAATACAGCATGCCACGCTGGTTATCTACAACAACAAAATCCAAAACTTGTCTATACACTCCAAACAACTTACAACATTTTATTTACATTGGGGTAAAGAATAGAAATATATCCAAAAAGAAATTGAAAAGAATTGGAGAGGTTCCATAAGCTCAAAGCTTCAGTTATACAAAGGTAAGCATTTCCAATGAATACTTCTGGATCATGTATGATGAAATCCAGGATTTGCATCACTCTTTTTTTTTTTTTTAATCTAAGGTTCATATGTGGACCAAAATAAATACCACCAAACTATAGGATTCTATAAAACTCCTGATTCATGGAAATTCGTACTTCAATAAGTCAATATGCTTTAGTATCCAATCCGGTAATGCTATATAATTTATTATTGGAATCTGAGTCTCTTATGTGCGCATTCCCCATTATTTGTGAATCTCAACTTTAACCATAACATTTGTATCCTTTAGCTAGATCACCAGATATGATACACCTCAATCATGAGTTATAATCTCTTATTTGATCTCAAATTTTTTTTTATGTGAATCACTTTTCTAGAAGAGTAGTCTTTGGTTAGCACTTAAAGTCACGGTCATAAAAAATGTTGGCCTCATGTAACTCCAAAAGGAACAGAACATATTCCAATTTTAACTCTCAAACCAAAATATCCGATCACCATTTCATCTTTGCCTTTTTTGTTCCCATTAGTTGTGTTTGGTTTAAGACATAAACTAAGACATCTTAGCATCACACCATCGTCACTATATTTAAATATTTTTATGTGGACTCAGAATATGTGAGTGCTGGGTGGCCCTCCAACAAATTTCTTTACCCCATCTGTTCATAAGTCTTAGGGACAAGGACCCCTCCATCAACCACTCCCACTGAGTTATTTTATGCCAATTTACCCCCACAAAAGTTTTTGTTTTTTTCTCACCTTAATCCACCTAGTGAGTGACCATCATTAATTCCATCTTCATTCTATTTTCCATATAACCCCAATAATACACCAAATCCATTATGTGTTAGACCACAGCTTTGTCATGTTAAAGCATAATAGATCACATTATAAAAGTTCTTCACTAGCTGATTCGATTAAAAAAAACACAACCCATTATGTGTTTGTCCATTGTTTTGTAATGTCAGGGCATAATTATTGAAGTTCTTAATTTGCTGACATACGCTGTTATGTAATTAGTGTTTTTTATCATCTTTAAACATGGAGTTATACAAATTCGGACACGCTTAAATTGAAGTTAAAAATGTTATATGCATGTTTTAATGTAAAATTAATGAATAAAAATAAAATAAAATAAAATAAAAATATTCATCGTTTGATAAAATTATTTCTAACTCAAAAATATTTTTTCACCTAAAATCCAAACATTTTATTAAAACAATTGTTGTGTTTAATCAATAATCATTATGTTTATGAATAGGTGCACGGCCGTTGTTTTAGCTAAAAGATGTTCGTGTTTCCTCTTCACACTGAATTATGTAAAAAGGTGTTTTTATCTTAAAGCATGAAATACTGTAAATTCCGTGAAACAATCGTTGTGTTCAATTATTATTTGGATGAATATATACACCGCCGTTTTAGCTAAAGATCTTCATGTTTCCTCTTCCACAGTGTTTGTGATTCTATAAATTTATATTACTGAAAAATAAAAACATTTGCATAACATATTTAGATTAATTTAACCCCATCGGCCACCAGGTCAACAACCTAGGCGGTTGTGGGAGTTTTGTACAAGGTTTAAGGTTAGAATCTTCTTCTTGTTATTATACATTAAAAAAAAAGTAACTATTTTTTTTTTTAGAATTTTTTTCTGAAATAATTTTGATATTCACTTCGTCGTTGATTTTTCTACAAACTAATATTTCCTTTTTAGTTCATTTCTGAAAACACTTTATCATCATTAATATTGTTTTATTCAATTACTTTTAAAGTGAAAATTAAAAAAATAACGTAATCATACGATCGGGCAATATTGTCACACTTACGTTGCGGACAGTGTGATTACCAAATTTTAGTTTTGTCAGACATAAATAATTTTTAATTTAAAAATTTTAATCAATATTTCTTATTATATAATGATTTTCCATTATAATTATAGTTAAAATTTTCTGATACATTAATTAATAATATTCTTATTTTTATATCTTTTTAAAAAATTATAGGGTGAGTTAAATGTGACTTCGGTCACTTTGACTCATCATCTCTGGAGAATGTTTTATTCTCAAATTTGATATAAATTTAAAAGGATTTTATTTGAAAATCTAATATTCTTTGGAATTTTTTTAATTATATTTCCTAACTTAACATTTTTCATAAGAAAAGTAAGAATTAATCCAAAATTCCTTGAAAGTAAAAACAATAATACTTTTATTCATAAAAATATTCTAAAAAAATATATCAAATATATTTATAATATTTACAGAAATTATGATTTCAGAAAATATAATTCCTAAGAAAACATAATTATTAAGAATGAGAGAAATTTTATGTACCAAATACCTCTTAAATTGCATGGACACGTTTCTGGGGCCTAACAGAAACTTCCATGGTACAATAATTTGAGATTTCTTCTTCCTTCTTTTTCGTGTTGGTTGCTTAATTCATTGATGTAACATGAATCATCCATGTTGGCAGTGTTACAAAACAACCAACCCAAGACAGTTTATCCGGACGAGATCCCTTAAAGGATATTTTATGAAGGATACAGCAAGTGTTTAGTGATTCAATTTATTACGAGTAAAAGAGATTATTTTATTATATAATATTTTTAGATAAACTTAAGAAAATAGTTTTTAAAACTTAATCTTAAACGGAAGCACGGATTTAATCGACTAAAGAAACTTACACTAGTCAACATAAGTCATAACCATATCATAAGGATTTTTTTTATTATCCGTACATAAGGATATAATTAAACTTAAAAAATCATTTAGAAATTATATATATATATATATATATATATATATATATATATATTTAGAGATGGACTTACTATATATCTATCGACACAAAACTTACCAAAAAGATTGTCTGAGACAATCTTCCGGAGGCCCTCCTTTGGACAAGATAGAAGAAATAAAAAAGCCTATAGCGATCCTAGAAACTTCCATCAGAAACATTCCACGAAATAAAGATTTGAAGCTTCGGACAACCTCAAAGAATTTAATAACAAAAATACCATTGACAAATAATACATGGCCATTTTAGTAACTTGACACCTTCCTTTCCATTCAAGATCCCATCACTGTGGTACTTGCACTTAATTATGTACTATAAATTGGTTAAATTCAATCTCATCCATACCAGCGATCCCATCCCAATAACAAACACCCAAATCAGGTTCAAAAGAAATGAACTCAACCATGAGTGAATCAGGAGCAGGTGGTTTCAAAACTTTGAGTTCTCCCATTCCTTACCTCTTTGGTGGCTTAGCTATCATGCTTGCAGTCATAGCAGTTGCATTACTCATCTTAGCTTGGTCTTATCGTAAACAATACAATACTTCTTCTAACTCAGCCAGTGATGAACAGAAATCACCACCCATCAAGATGGTGGAAAAGGAGGAGAATGTTTCAGAGCCAAAGATTGTTGTGATCATGGCTGGAGAGAGCAACCCCACTTACTTGGCCAAGCCAGTTCCATCCACAAGCCGTAATGAACAACCCCTTTTCAAAGTAGCAGTAGGAAGGTCAGAGTAATCATATATATATATATATATATATATATATATATAATATGTTCAGGGTCCATAAAATAACAAGTGACATATGACGTGGCCTTCCAATATGCATGTTAATCCTTCACGCCAGTTCTGAAACAGGAACATGACACTTCGCCTTTAGCAACTGCTAGGCCGAACATATCCCCTCTCTCATCCTCCCAACAAATGGTTCTCTCTGTCCGACGTGAGAGAAATCCCTCTGTCCAAATTTTGGTAAGTAAAATATATATCCTTAGAAATTTTCTTGTTCTGGGGTTTAATTTTCTTTAACTTGTATAAATACGTTTTTGTAGCTCTTTAAACTCTTGTTGAATCTGCGAGATGTAAATTGAAGAGAATGAAATGGATGTGGTAGTGTTGAGAGAAGTTGTTTCGTATGCATGTGTCTTTCATTTCTTGCAGCAAGACTAGCTATATAGATTGGTGGATCAAGGAAATTGTATGAGTTGTTAAATCCTCATCCGAAACATTAAATAGAAAGAATATATATATACACACACTTTAGAAAGAAGATGGAGCAAGAAAATTAGTTTTCAGTTCAAACTTCAAAGTTAGTGATAAACAAGTTCATGACGCAAACCCTTCCTTTGAAAATAGTCTCCACACAAAGGAAATAAGATATCAAAGACAAGACAAACGAGTATCTATAAATTCTCACTTGTTTGATTATTTTATAAATAAAAAAATTGGGAGAGAAATCTAGTATGCTGTCCAATAATTACAAGGAAAGAAGCAACAATTAACCTTGTTAACTGTTAAGATAAATATACCATCTATCTTTAGTTTTATATATATTGAAGTTTAAATATATTCTCAACTTCTAAATTGTGGACAAAAAGATAAATATGTCTTTAGTTTGTAGTTACATATTAAAATTATATATTTTTATTAAAATAAGATAAAAATAAAAAATTATAAGAATAAAGCAAAAAATTATCATATTTTAAACTTAAATTATTTTGTAGGTTCCCGAATTATTTAATAATTTTCAATTGGGGTCTCTATTTTTTTTTTCAATTATTTCCTTGAATGAAAGATTCTAAATGTTTGCTCAATTTTAATTTTTTCTAGGGTTGGCAAAACGGGTTTGGCTTGCAAAAAAATACGGACTAGGTTGATAATAATTAGCCCGGTGATAAAAAATGGGGCGGGCCAACCGGACCCGCAAAACTGAGGGCCAAACGCGGGGCGGGCCAGTCCGCGGGGCCAAATTATTTAAAATATTAAAATTAAATAGATATATTTAATATATTTTGAAATAGGTATGTTGTTTTAATTTATGTTCTTTTACACTCTCAACGTATTCTAATTAACTTTTAAGTTTTAATATCAAAATATTTATGATAATAATACTTTTAAATAGTATTTCATTGCTAGTATATTACACTTCGGACAATTTACATCCATAAATTCGATTTGCAAGTGGTGTAATTTTATGAATTATCACATGACATCATTTATTTAGCATTAGTTTTAAATTATTTTCTTTTATTTAACTTTCTATTTTTTTAATTATCACATTTGTATTTTTATAATTTTTTTTGTATTTTGTTTAAAAAAATTAACTTATTTATTTATTTTTTATTTTTTAGACTGACTGGTCCGTTAGCCCGCATTAAAGCGGGACGGACTAGCATTTCCAGCCCACTTTGCAAAAGTGAGCCAGCCCGTCCCACCCCGCATTTTTGGTGAGTTGGACCAGTCCGACCAATTTTTTGCAGGTTGACCCACTTTACCAATCATACTTTTTTTCCACTAATCTTTATTTCCATTTTGAAAGTCATTTATAAAAAAATAGAAAAATATTTGTATCAAATAACATTTAAATAATTTAATTCTTTCTTTTATACATAGACACACGTTTGTAAGTGATGAATAAAAGATATAAATTTTTCCAAAGAATAAGGGTATACAACACGCTCAAGTAGTAAAGAAGTGCTGATGGATTATTACATGTACGTGTGTCCAGAAATTCTTCAAAGAAGTACATGTTAGAAGGGAAAAAGTAGGGGGCACACACTGATAGCGTTTATTGGTATAATTCCCTAACTTACATATTTTGCAAATATTTAGTGTAATACTAATAGAAAAACGAAGATCAGCGACCAACAAATATTGGTGAAAAACTAAGCCTGATTTAACGACCGACACAATGGCAAAAATTGAGACCAATTTAGAGACCAACAGATGTTGGTGACAAACTATGATCATTTTAGCGACTGATAACATATCGTTTGCCCAAGCAGCGACTATATTTGCGCCCCCATCACTTGGCGGCAACGTGTATAATTACTAATTCAGCCGCAGTATGATTTAACCTTTAAAAAATCTTTTTTAAAAATACTTGTAATTAGATAGACTAATATTATTTATCTTTTTTGATTTCCATTAGATAGAATAATTTTTTTTAAATATTTTAAAATTTAAAATATTTAATTTAAAAAATTATTTTTCTCTCTTTTTTTCATCCTCACTCTTTCTCTCCCTCTTATCTCCCTCTTTTCCTTATCTATACTCTTTTTCTCTTTTACTTTTTTAGGATAATCTTCTTTTAAATAAAAAATAAGCTAAGTTAAATATAATCTTATTATAAGTATTAATTTTAAAGTAACTTTTTAACATGAGAGAAACACATCAAATAACCAACTAGTATAGCCGACCTATTTTATCATGTTATGTTGATTGTTGAGGAAGAAAGGGGTTGCCAATGACATGGGCAATACTATGTCCCAATTTGAAGTTGAAGTTGAAAAGAATTTACATGAACATGAGATACACCTTCATCTTTCAATAAAGGCATGTGATTTTCTTTTCATCCAAAAAATCACATTAGACTAGGATTCAAAAAATAAAAGACGTGGCACAATACTAGAAAATAACCCTTCAAAGTCGGTTATTTAGCATTTTTAACGACAATTGTGAATCGACTTTGAAATTGTAGTTGTGGAAAGTAAACACTTTCCAGACGGTTTCTAAATTGTCTCTAGACTATGCTTTCTATATCGATTTTTCAAAAAACCGTCTTAGATTGTTTAATTTTCTGTTTAATTTTTAAAAAAAAATCGTAGAATTTCTAAGATGATTTTTCTAAAAATCGTCATAGATTATTTTTTTGTTTAATTTTTTTTAAAATCGTAAGATTCTAAGACGATTTTTAGAAATTGATGTTGTATTTTTTAATGTTTATTTTATTTTACAACAAACCCTACCCAAAAATTTTCCAAATCAATTTTAAATATTTTGATTTTTTAATAAATTAAATCTTGGTGAACTGCCACCTAAGCCACATGCATAAAAAAAGGATATGATGTAAGAAATACATCGCCAATATGACAACTCCAAACCAAACGTTAGAACTAAGTCAATTAAATGATGGATGATTAAATAAACATGATGCTACATTATTCACCTGTTCGATAATCAAATCAATACTTACATGGCTAATGTGATACAAAATACTCATTAAAAACAAAAGAAAGGAAACATCAATCTATAATTGACATTAGAACAGGTTCGAGTATTGGTATAGTAGTAGAAGGGTGTGAGGAAAAACCCATCTGGAATTTGTAGGCAAACAGACAAACAAAACATTGTTCTCCATATTACAAATATTGGGGCAACAAACATCTGCTAAAATTTATAATCATTTCCTGAAAACTAGTTTCAACAACAGCTTTTGATAACGGTCGATGTGAAAGCTGCAAACATAGCAAGAAATTGTAGAAGCACATAGAATCCATTAAATCCCTACACCTGAAATCAGGAAATGATTTGCTAAGGTGACATTAGATCACAACTACTATAAAAGATTCTTAAATACACAAAAGTTAGGCAAACTGGACAATTTTTAAAGTTGACCATTTGAGGCAATTTGTTATTACAATCAAATCAACTGTATGAGAAGGTAAATAACAAATATTGTTGCATGCCATTTTTGTCCTGCCAACAACAAACATGAAACATAAATTGTTTGTTTGATGCAGAATTGACAGTAGGATCCTGTTAATGAAATCTAGTTTCTTGTAATAACTGAAAGTATAATCAATATATCACTACTAAATCAACATGGCTCTAGTTTTACCTGATTATGGCCATGTGCATCGAAGCAAGTATTTCTTCTTCAGCGGATAACTCCAATGTTATTGGCCTACATATGAAATTTTTACTGGTAGAATTTAGATCATGAACCAAAGAGAAGCAGGCATGGCAGCGAAACCCGACCACGTGGGGACCAAACCGACCCTGCCCTGACTTTGATGGGAAAAATTGCATTGACCAGGTTTAGGGTCGGGTTTTCCTCAATAACCAATAATGGGGGCGAGTATGGGAAATACGATACCCACCCTGACCTTGACATGAAATTAAAAACCCTACATTTTAGAAACCTAAAACTAAAATGTTGTACCACGTCGCGCCGTGCCTCCTCAGAGTCAGACCTCATCTCAATCCTCACTCCTCACTTGTAAACTCTCGTGAGTATCTCCCTGCGTCACCGCGTCACTAACGCGACTCCGTTTCCCGATCTTGTTTTCATAGCTTTTTTCCAATGATTTTCCTCAATGAATTTTATAATGATGATTTTCTATTTGGAAATGGGTATTGAAAGACAAGCTGTCATTAATTTTACTTGCATTGTATTAATTTCTTCTATCCTCAATGAAGGGTTGTGCATTGGTTTTCTTCAACGTGCCTGCTAGAAGCAAGAGATTACAAGAGAGCAAGTAACCAAGGATCTGGAGGTATGCTGCTATGTTTAAATGTTATGATTTAATCTAATATATCAATCCTGGTAATTAAAGATGGAATAATATTATCAGTCTGAAGCAGATGTTGGTATTTTCAAATTCTGGAAGGCTGTGAACAGTTACTGTATGAATTGAAAAATGTAAAGGATTGTCTAACTCAAAACTGAAGTTTTAATGAATAATGCATAAGAGGTTTTCATTTTTCCAAATGTGTCAAAAAGTTTTTTGATGATGAATAATAGACTTACTCAAATTCTCATGTTACTAAATGCATGTTTTTGTTACTGATTTGTCTTTGTCAAGATAATTTTGAGATTTCTATAATCTAGAGCTAAGAAATGTTCCAGCTAGTTGGTCATTTTTCATGTTGTTCTGTTCATGTGAATCAATTGTTTGAAGAGGTCTTCTATAGAAATTTATGGTTTTATGTTACCCAGGCCATGTTTGGATTGATGGAAAGAGAGTAAATGGAGCGGAATGGAATGGAAGATGCTCTAAGTGAACCATTTAGACCATAAAACTTGTATTTATATTAGTCCATCTTCTCTTTGTCTTCCTTTTTTTGCCTCTTTCAAACACCCTCTATCTCCCTTTTTTCTGATCAATACATAATGGTGAGGTGGTGCGGTTGTCAAGGATGGATGGGCCTGCCCATAATTCTTGAATATTGAAAGTAATCTCTAATTACAGGCAAACTCAATTTCCTCAATTTTAGGAAATTTTTAAGTTCCCGTTATAGAATAACATGTAAACCCATAGTAGAATAAGAAAGTTCCTTTTATTTGTTTGGTACTATATGAAAGTTATTCAACCCATAATTAAATAATCTTGACTGTAGTTATAATTGTATGTTTTCATTTGAATTTTTCTATGTTTTCAGTTGACAACTTTTAACAAACTAGAACCTTATAGGAACAACATCAACATGAAACATAATTCACCAATTTTAAAGAGGCATGCATTATAACTGAATGATATTACATAATACAATGTTTCTAGTTCATAATAAATGAGATGCGGACTACATGAACCTTGCAGCCTTCTAAACGGCTTAGCCCCCACCAATTCAAAAAGCATTGCTGGGTAATAAATATTGCCAGCAACACCTAATACACTTTAGTAATAACTAATATCACACAAGTTCACCCTCCAAAAAACAAAAGGTGGTAGTAACATCTACACACTCCCACTACTAGCATTTACAGTACAAGAATAATCTATACATCTTATTGACTTATAATTGAATGCAATCATGTAAATATTTCAAAATCAGTAGCTTTAGGTACTTGCTTGCTTTTTTTCCATTTAAGATTTACTAGAATGAAATTAGTTGGAGTGAAATAAGTTTATACTAATTAGTGTTTGTTTTTTTCTTTTCAGGAAAGTAATGGAAGATATTAGTTTTTCACTAGAAGGAATTTCTCCTATTCCTTCATCAAATGATCAAACTCCTTCACCTTCACCAAACGATCAGACACTTTCACCAATTGATCATACTCCATTACCTATTCAAGCTGATCCTACTCCTTCAGCTCATGAAGATGAAGTTACTAATGTAGAGACACAAGGAGTATCCACTAGGCTGAAAAGTAAGATTTGACAACATTTTCAAAAAATTAAAGTCAATGGTGTGGACAAGGCTGAATGCAAGTATTGTAAGAAACTTCTTAGTGAAAAATCAAAAAATGAAACTAAACATTTGTGGCAACATAATGAGACTTGTGTTCAGTACAAGATTTTTATGAGAGGGATGAAGGGCCAAACATTTCTTGCACATAAGGTGTAACGCCTTGAACTTACGATCTTATTATTATTGATTTTTAGTGAAAATTTCTTTTCAACTTGCTTAAAAATATCAAATCAACATTTCTAATAATTGCTAAAAAGATTTTCATCACCGATTGATATTTATAAGTCTTGATGTAATATAACATAAAGTACAGACTGATATTAATTCTATTACATAGTACAAATAACTAAAATATTTGTCACAACAAAACATCATCAACCAAACATCTTCAACAAAATCCTTTCTTCAGAAATCCACCTGCCAAATATTTCCTTACTGTTCATCTGCTCGCCCAAATAAAATTGAGGTCATAGCAGGTGTCAACCACAGACACAAAATACAGGGTAAGTTTATGATAAACATAATTTAAGCAACAAAATATATTCAATATGCATATATTCATAACAACATCCTCAAAGATGCATGATTCTCTTAGACTCTTATCATGATGCATGATTCTCTTAAACTCTTTCAATATTTGGTACCAATTGTCAAGATAGCCCATCCCTGTGGCACAGAACTTATCCGACCAGTTAGGGTCTCCCGGTGTTGCACAGATTCTCACCCACACTTTATGTGATCATCATGGGTGGTGTGATTCCCTACCGCAAGAGTCACCCCCCCAGCTCAGACACATTTGTCTGAATGCACGGACTCAGTTCCTGCAGCTATCTGACACACCTCCTCTTTGAGGCAACTCTTATACACACCTCCTCTTTGAGGCAACTCTTATGCACATGAGATACATGAAACTGGTTCACTTAATGCGTAATTCTTTTCATTTTATCAACTCATATTTATTTTCAACATCATTCTTTAATCACTGTCTCATATACTTTACTCAGAAATTCAACATAAATCAAGTACAGAACTCAGCTTATTATTCAAGTACATAACATATCACCCATGTATAGAAACACTCAACAACACATGAAACTTCATTCAAGCACTTAATCATATAATTATAACTTGAGTCTAACAATTTCTCAGATACAATTCATACTACACAGAACTTCAAGCACTTATTCAAATACAAACAACACTTAAACTATCTTTATCATAAAGCTTCGCTATATATACCTTATAACCTCTTATGAAGCTTGTCTATCTCTTCCTAATGGTACTAGCTTCTACATGTGATTCTTCAAGGAAGTGGGATCTCTTTATGCTTTGAAAATGAAAGGATGAAAGTGAAATGAAGGAGAGGTTTCACATGGAATAGGTGAAAGAATGGAGTCTTGAATGTGACTTCCACTTAAGGCCTTCCGCCCTTTATATAGAGTTTGGAAAATAATAAAATATTCAAGGACATTTCTACCCTTTCTAGCTAGTTACTCCCATTTGGTTTCATTAGAACTTAGTTTCATCTTATTCCATTTCATTCTAACTAAACTCATAATGGTTTTCCTAAATATCTTCTATCCTTTATAAAAATCTTCTAAGCTATGATGACTTTCTTTACAAGTGTCCACCACTTTAAAGGTGTCCTTACACTTGTCCAAGATCATGAAACTTCTCCATTCTTCTTGCTTTTCATGAGGACTAGCTCTAGCCAAGGGAAGATTTTTATCTTCCTTTCATTCTTATATATCATGTTATCTTTTTAATGAAGGAAAATAATCTAGTTTCATTTTTACTTTATACATGGCATTTTCTAGTAGGAAGTAAAGTTCAATTTGAACTCTTCTACCTAAAGATAATATTGAATAATATAATTCTAGATTTTTCCAAAAATTGACTTCAATTACAGTATAAATTGCCCATAAGCAGTCTATACAGAGTGCTACATAGACTTCACATATAAGATTGCTCTTATCTTAATTCTGATTGGTCCACACTACTTCTGACCATCAAAATTACTAAATCATTTTATTAAATAAGTCTATACATCCTACAATTAAGAGAAAATTCCATAGATCTTATTTATCATTTTTTTTCATATTTTTCTTATGCTTGAATTCTTCTGAATAAAGTTTCAAAGTTATTACCTTATAAAATTCATAGAAATTCTATTCTAGGATTTTCTGTCACAAAGTATTTTGATAATCTGTCATCTAAGAGTATTCTGTAATTTCATCAAGTTTCACAAAATCTCTAAAGGTGTCTCAGACAGTTTTAGTCTCAAGGGTATTATGATAATTTCTAAAGTATCCAAGGATATTTATGTAATTTTTACCTTAAGGGCATATCTGTAATTTCTGCTTCAAGGGAAGGGTAGTATGGTCTTTTCTCTTAGACTATTTTTGTAATACCTCTAATTAATATTTCATACAAACAATCTAAATATAGATCAATCAAATCTCATATAACCTAACACTTACATCAACAGTTGCACAAGAATAATTCATACAATATATATTTGCAGTTATTAAATTTTCAGGGTGTTACATAAGGTCGTGCAAGGAAAGTAAGAGTTGGGTGCGAAAATTTATGACGCAAAATATGCAAGGGGAGAGCTAGCAAAAGCAATTATTATGCATGAGTATCCACTATCAATTGTAGATCACCTTGGCTTTAGGAGATACTTTGTTGCCCTCCAACCAGTGTTTCAGGTTCCTACTAGAAACACAATCAAGATGGAGATAATGAAAATCTATGAGAATGAACGAGCAACATTTTGAACTTGTTAGATAGTCTTGATGGAGGAGTGGCCATCACATCAGACATATGGACTTCAACCAATCAGAAGAGGAAGTATATGGTTATTACAACTCATTACATTGATGGGTGTTGGAACTTGCAAAGTCAGATTTTGAGGTAATAAAGGGTCCGTTTGGTGGGAGAGAAAATAAAAGGAAAGAAATAGAAGGGAAAGAAAACACGTTTAACGAAACATTTTCTTTTGTTTGATTGAAAAGAAAATGAAAAGAAAAGTTATTTTTTAGATACAAAAATTTAAATTTTTCCTTCCTTCCATTTTCTTTCCAATTCAAATTTTAAAATTTTCCTTCCATTTTCTTTCCTTCCCTTTTTTTCTTTCGCAACCAAACATAGGGAAAATGATTTGAACCTTTTATATTGTTATACTTTTTTATTTGATAAAATGATTAAATATGATTATATTATATCTCTTTTTTTTGGCTATTTTATGTATTATATCTCTCTATTTATGTTAGGTTCATTTATGTTTCTGCTCCTCATACAAGTGATAGACTTTGCAATGTATTGACTGATAGTTTGATGGATTGGAATATTGACACAAAGCTGTCCACTATCACTCTTGATAATTGTACCACAAATGATGCTATGATTGATAAATTAAGGATAAATTGCACTTAGGTGGTTTGCTTAGGGATAGGTCTTTACTTCACATGTGTTTTTGTGCACATATCCTTAATTTGATAGTAACAGATGGGTTGGAAGTGGTGAAAGAAGGTGTAGAAAAGATTCGGGATAGTGTGACATATTGGATAGCAACACCTAAGAGGAAGGAAAAATTTGAGGAAACAACTAAACAGTTGAGAATCCCTTACACTAAGAATTTGGCCATAGATTGTCCAACTAGGTGAAAATCAACTTACAAAATGATTGAAATTGCCATAGGATATGAGGATGTATTTTGTCGATTAAAGCAAGGAGATTGACAATATACTTGTTTACCAAGTACTTTACAATGGCAGTTTGCAAAGGATATGTGTGGGAGATTGAAGTTGTTCAATACTATCACTGAACTATTTTTTTCTACTAAACATTCAAGTGTTAATTTGTATATTCCAAATATATGTGAGATTAAGTTGGCAATCAAACAATGAATTACTTCTCCTAACCCAATGATTCAACAAATGGCAAAAAATATGATGATAAAATTTAATAAATATTGGGGTGTGATTCTTAATGTGATGTGAGTTGCCACTGTTTTAGATCCTAGGTACAAGATGGAGTTGCTTGAGTATTATTATGAAAATTTGTATGAACATGACTCTTTTAATCAAGTGAGGTGCATTCAATAATTGTGTTAGGACTTAGTTTCTGATTACCAAATGAAAATGAACAAAGACTCTTTTGGTAGTAATGTTGGAGATGTTACTGGAAGTGAAGTTGTTGGTGATGCATTATCTGAGTATGATAGATTTATTATAAGGATAAAAAGGGCTAGAAGTTCTTATGTTAAATCCAAGTTGGACCACTATTTAGAAGAAGATGTTTTTACCAATAGTTGTTGACTTTGATATTTTGATGTGGTGGAAGATTAATGGTGTCAAGTATCCAACAATTCAAGCAATTGCTAAGGATATATTAGTTATTCTGGTATCTACAGTAGCTTCAGAATCCACATTTAGCACCGGTGGTCAAATATTAAGCACACATCATAGTCGACTTCATTGGACTACTTTAGAGGTTTTAATGTGTGCTAGAAGTTGGTTGTGGAGTGCTAAAAATACTGGTAAAGTTTTATTCATATAAGTTGTTAAATTGATATGTTTATTCAACAAAAATGACTAGGGTTTTAAAGAGGAACCACCCCCCTCCCAAAAAAACGCCTAAATAGCTTAGCTTGACCATTTATAATATCTTTAGTAGAATGAAATATAATGAAATTAAATGAAATTGAGATGAAATATTTAAATTAAAGTAGTGTAATGAAGGTGTGGGGTGCATACTAAATTTTTAAAATTTCCCTTCACACTTCATTTCATTTCTACCAAACAAATACACCATTATTGAGATAGAAAACAACCAAAAAACACCACAATAACCATTTACAAAATACATCAACTATTGACATTTGTGCAAAGCCAAGCTTGACATGTTTATAGAAAAAGTAAAAAATAATGTGAAGCATACCTAAGTCTTCCTTCTTGAAAAATCTTTCAAGTTCGGTAGTTGTTGCTACCAAGGCCCTTTCTTTCGGCTCTCCAATTTCTAATTTTGAAAGCTCCAAAGTGTCAACCGAATACTGACTAGAAATAATTATGAGAAAAAGTAAGCACATAAGTATTTTCCTATTTCAAACAAAGGGTACAAAAATAAAAACCTTTTGACTTTAGCTTTTCCACATCCAAATTTACTAGATTGCAACAAAGAAAGCCTTTTCTCTCTCTTTTCTTAAGCTCTTGAAAAGAAAATTGCATGTTGGAGCATATCTTCTTACTGGAAGACTTGGAAGAATCTAAGCGTATAGGTGATGAATGTAATAGAGGGTCTGAGGCCAAAATATCCGCAGTGATCATATCAATGCTAGAAGGAGTAATTGATGTTGTATCCCCTAGAGGTGTATTATTCTTTAGATCTAATTCCTGTAAATCAACATAAAGAAAGTTGCTTTTATATTTATTTAATTTTCCATTTCTTTTGGATAAAGGTAGAAAATTTATTGGAAATAATTAAGCAGTATAAAGGAAACGAGGATTCATCATCTCCTTAGACAAAGCAACATAAAAATGTACAATGAATAAGGTAAAGACATTAATACTACATTTAGTTATTTCTTTTATTGGTATCCGATGTTCAAAAATAGAAGTTTCTGGAAAGATTTATCATTAATTTGGTCCCTATAGTTACAAAACTTTTTTCTTAGTCCTTCTACTTAAAAACATCTTCTTTTAGTCCATACACGCATTATTTCCAGAAGGTTTAATTAATGATTTGGTTCTTATAATTTAAAAAACTTTTCCTTTTAATCTATTTTTAAGTATAGAGATTAAAAAGATTTTTTTTTTAAATTATAAGAACCAAATCAGTAATTAAACCTTCTGGAAATGCCATTAATGATAAAATATCAAATATTTTTATAAACCAACATCGACATATAGTACAATTACATGCAATATTACACATGAAAAGGGATGATAGATAGTATATGGATGTCCTAGAGACAATCTTTTCATTAGATTAGGACGTACATGTACTTTTCATATTGTCATGAATAAATTATAAGCGCTCTTTATCTTGTTTCATATTCTGTCTCGATATCATTATTAATATATGAGTAACTGGATAAAACCCTTGGAATAGAATAGGTATCTCTTGAGTATCAGTGATGGGATCACAATCATGAGGATTCAAGGATACCAGATGTCTACTCCTAAATTTTAATTTCCTAGTCTAGAGACACTGAGAATGGGGATCAATAATTTCGAGTAAGACTAGCACGACTTAACTACTTGTATGCAGATACAAGGTAAAGACCTCATGAGCTACAGACATAGAGATGTCTTAGCTAAAGTCGTGGGTGGACCTATAAGGGTATAGCTCGCACTGAACGGACCCACAAAGAGACTCTATGAGGAAATCTCACAGATAGTATCATTAGAGTAGTCTCTTATTATTTGGATGTGTCTTTTCTTAGACCAGAAGTTTTCATCTAGACTGTGTTCTAGAAAACATGCTTTGATTGTATACCTCGTCTGCTTGAAACATAGAGACACATAGGTATAACTTTGGGCATGTCCTAAAAGAACACGAGTCTAGGGTGACTAGCTGAAGGAATTCGTCAAATCTCTGTGAGAGATTACGGGACTCGGGAATCTATGCATAGTAAAAGAAATCATGAGATGATTTGCCTTTAGAGTCAGTAAAATTGGCGACTCCCTATTTCATATTAAAGCTTACCCTAGACTGCAAGGGTTGATACGTTTCCTTACCCTAGGTTTTATGGGAAGGTAACCGAGATGAAAGGAAATACATATGGAAACCAAATAGATTTAATAGGATGATCTTGTCATTTACCTAACTAGTTCTGGGGCAACAAAGCATTGCTAGTGCTCTGTGTTGTCATTAAATGAGTAGTGACCTTGTTGGGCCCAAACTCATTTATGTCAGTAACTATGTTAGACCTAATGGGTCACACACTAACACTTTATTGTCATGACATTAAAGCATTAAAGGTTTTGGGCTTAATAATGGTTGTTGGCCTAAGAAAGAATTTGGATACTTATCTTAAAGAGAGAGGGGCGCATGAATGGAGTTAATGGGCTTGGATAGTCCAAGATATTATTAATTAATTTAAATAGTTAAATTAATTATCTAATATTTAAATTTGATAATTTAAATTTTGAATTTAAATATTTGAATTTAAATATGAATTAACTATAGTAGTTAGTTTCATATCAAAAGAAGAATAGTTAGTTTCATATCAAAAGAAGAAGATAAGAGCTAGATTTGAATTTGAATTCAACTAGCATCTTATCATGATCATGTCCTAGATTTTAGGAAGAAGTTTGAGGGCTGATTATGGGCTTACATACGGCTGATATATGATTATCATTTGACAAAAATAAATCCCAAGTATTTGACTTCGTCTTAGGAGGATAAGATAGGAGGTTGTTGACAATTTTTGAAATGCAACAACTCTATCTTTTCTTCACGTGTGGGATGCTTCATGATTAGAATTTTTGATTAAAAAAATCTGACTCAAACTCTTCTATAAAGTATGCTATTGTGATCATATTCTCAAATAGTTTTTAGAGGAAAAACCCTATCTACTTTCCTCTATTTTCACGTGCCCCTTTGTGTGAGTTTTGGGTTAATATTCAGCCTCCAATATCATCTATTAGTGAGCCTCTTAGATAAGTAAAAACACTTTAAAACCTAACCTTCTTCCTCTCCATTGGTGTGCCTAGCCTGCCTCCTTTGGTGTTTGTTGGTAGCCTTCAAGAAGTGTTCTTGAGTCTTGACAAGAAGTGGTGTGGATCAACATTAGAGGGCTTGTATCTTCAAGCCTATCCTTGATCATCAAATTTCGAATATAAACA
>PYAF01001340.1:225649-237008 GCA_007407185.1 Glycine tomentella | reverse complement strand
CCACATGCCTTCGGGCTTCAAGGCCCTATCTTTCAATGATTGGATAAAATTATTTTATGGTGCATTGCTAGTAATAAGATAGAAACTATCGTAGAATACTAGCAGTTTAGTTGTGACATTCCTCAACTTTTGACTAATTTAAAGCTGGAGGGTGATTGGGCGATTTAATTAAATACTTTTTTATTTTTCTTAGTTTATTTGACTTCTCTTGGATTTTATTTTCTCATTCTAATTCAGTTTTTGTCTTAGGCAAGCAAGTGGGCTTAATTGTTATTTGTTGCTTATTTTCGGATTTTATGCTCACTTGACCTATCTTCCTTGTGCAGGACCTACAGAGCTCTACAGAACTCCAAATGGAGCATATGAGTAGTTCTTGGAAAGATAAGGAAATGATCTACAAGTTTGTCAGAGATAAGCCAAGGACAATTCTGTCATTTGGAGGTTCATTTTAGGCTTCGAAGTCAGAACCATTGCACTTGAATTTTGGGTTGCAAGTTGGATTTTTATTGGTGTAAATAGCCTAATTAATTACAGTAGATGGGCCTGTTCATGGTCCATTCTTTCCTTCTGACCTAGGCACTATATGATAGTGAATTAGTTAGTGAAAATATTACATTACATTTTTGCACAAACACATTTTACATTACACTTTAGAAATTTCCAGAATTAAAACCCTTTCTCTTATTTTCTCTTAACTGCTCTTCATTGTTCTTCACTGTTTTTCATTTTCGTTTTCTGTTCTTACATTTTTGTGCACCAATTTCATGGGACTTTCATTGATGATGATTATGGGAGGCTAAACAATCAATCAATCCAAGGATCCAGTCCAAGCAAAAGAGAATTTGAGTTCTGGTTTAGTATTTCAAATTCTGTGTGAATGTTCACTTCCTTCTTCAATCATCTATTCAGTTTTCATGATTATGAATGTGTTTAGGATTGAAAATGGATTAGGTTATGGATTCATTTCCTAATTTTGAATTTTAATCACAAATTAGTTGAATGATATTTCAATTAGGTTGTGATTTCAATTAATTTAGGAGTTACTTCGATTGAACTGTTTCTAATGAAATTGAATGAACTTTCATAACAGAATCAATATCTGAGAACTATGATAATTATCATTGCTTGATTTGGTGAATTGGATTGATGCTCTTTAATCTGTTTTACATTACATATTATCAACTCACATTAGTTTATACGTTTTTCTGCATTTCTGCATTTATTATTAAACGCATACAAACTGTTTGACAAAAACCCCCAGCTGTTTATTAGTGAATTGAAGTTGGAACCATATTAATCGTGTCTCTGAGTCGACCTAGGTTAATCCTATGCTACAGAGCTAGTGTAGTTTAATTGTTTTGAAGCGATACAACATCGGAGGTTAGTGCAGCTCCAAAGTAGTACAAGTTAATCTATGAAGCTACTCATATGGTGGACCTAAAATTCATACCTCGTTGATTAAAAATTAAATTCTCTGCATAACTCCACATGAACATAGTAAAAGGGTATTCAATCAAAAAACTAGAACATGCCAATTCGGTTTTCCTTAGTATCATGTCATTATTATGAAATGTATGCACAACTACACAGGGAATCTAGCCATCAATGTTTGTTAACTGTCATTAACTGTTATACTTGTTTTCTTATGGTATAAAGGAAGGGCCTAGCCCCTAAATAACAGACCTGGTCCTCCTAGAGGATGAGACAAACATGATGTCTCTAATTAAAAGAGGGTTACAATGCATTGGAGCACGAGGCAACAAACCCAAAGGGAGACTATGGTTCACCATTGCTGAAGAGATCATTGCTCACCATTGCTGATACAATCTGAAAATGGAAATGACCCACAAATGAACACATTTCTAAAAAAACAAAATATTAGGTAGGTACAAAATATAATTTATGTTAGATATAAAACTGAAAGTTTATATGATGTTATCATCACATACCTTCAAGTATGGTGATCAGACCATTTTAAGGTATTGATCCCATGTACTTTCCAACAAGGAAGCATTCCCAACATGAGCAATAACTAATGCATCAGCTCATTTATTTGCATAAATGCATTGCATAATTGCCCTATTGTAGCCCCCGACAACTAAAGCATGCTGAACACTGTCTTCAAATATATGGTCACTTCTCTCCTCCACTGCCACATCATGATGGATCTTCTCTAAACCATTGGCATTTTTCGCAACAACAAAGTTGCCAGCAGAAGTAGATACAAGGGTATCAGGTTTTGGACTGGACAAATTATTAAAGAAATCTTTCCCATTATAATTTGTATATTTATTAGGAATCCTGAATCTCCTAATTGTTGGATTTAAAGGAAGCTACAAGAAGATTGAAGCAAGGATAGCTTGAAATTTTAGCTTTTTACATGCCCAATCATTTTGATGGCATTTGTAATTGTCTAAGTGGCTCAAGTGTATTTCCTTATGATCCTTCATTGCATTTGCATTTTCATCCTCATGCATACATGTCTTTGATTAATAAACTAAAGTTGTTAAATGATTTTACAAAAATCCATGTTCTCATGGTTAAGATTTTGAAAAATGAAAACTTGTTGTTTTAATCGATTACTTGGAATTGTAATCGATTACATGCTTTCGTTTTAAATCTGAAAAATCCATGAAGAACACATTAATCGATTACAAGAATACTGTAATCGATTACATAATGTAAAATGAAAATCATGTATTGCTGATTTAATTGATTACCATTAATTGTAATCGATTACATAGGCTATATCTGGAAAACATGTTATGCTGCTTTAATCGATTACCATGGATCGTAATCGATTGCATAAGTCAATTTAAAAATTATGCTTTGCTGCTTTAATCAATTACATATCGTTATAATTGATTATTATGTTCATAAACATTTTCGAGAAAGCTTAAGAACAATTTAATCGATTAAATGGTGTATTAATCGACTATATTTGTTGAATTAATCGATTACACTTGCGTTTTAATCGATTACACTTGCGTTTTAATCGATTACATTCTGTTAAAACTGTTTTTTTTAAATAGCTTGTGCGTTTATTGTTTTGTAACGTTTTTAGAAATTATTTCTACGAAATATCCAATACTCACAAGGCTTTAGAATCTGAGAAAAAGTTCATTCTGAGTGAATAGCATTCTACTTCTAAACATTAGATTCACGATTGATTTTTGATGAAATGTTGAGCAAGGTTTTACACAAGAGTCTTCAAGAAAGCTGTTCTCTACAATTCGTGCATTCAAACTCTGTTTGATTGGTTGTATTCATCTCATTCATATGCTAAGGATCATGAGGTGATATCTTTCTTGAACTCTAGACTATGATAGCTTTTGTTTGTTTATGTAGTTTTCTAAGAACAAATAGTTTCTTTAAAGTTGTTTCTGGAGAAGGGTTCTCTAGAGGGTAGAATTGAGTAGTATTCTCAGGTTCTTGATCTTAAGAAATCTATAACGTTTAGATTTTAATTCTTTGTCTGGGTTTGACAAGGGAGATCTATTGTAATAGCTTGTAAAGAATAATATTTGTTTTAGTGAAATCTCTTGCAAGAGTTGGTTGGAAGTCACTAAATGTAGCCTCCAAGGTTGTGAGGTGAACCCGTATAGATTGTTGATTTCTTTATTCTAATTCTGTTAATATCTCATTGTTTGTTTTTGGGTAATCGAGAAATTATCAACCAGACTTATTTTCTAGCATTACTTGAATTCCAAGGGTGATCTTGGTTGGAAGAAAAGTTCTGGTTTTAAAAAGATTTTAAGTGATACGATCCAGATTACAAATTCCGCAAATTGTTTTAAGTAAAATTTTAAACTCCTGGTTTAAACCAATTCACCCCCCCTCTTGGTTTATTTGAAGAGTGTTCATTGTATTTTTCACTAATTTGATGACAATTTTCTTACAATAAGAAACCGGTAGACCCATTGTCTAGTGGCATGGAGGGAGAGGGACCAGTAACACAAAGCTGCAAAATCCTAACACTCCCAAAATATAATGAGCAGTAATAAAATAAAACTACAAAGGATTGCCAAAAGAATAAGCAATTATTTATTTAATAGCAAAGGGGGTGTTCAACTCTTTAAATGACCCTGAGAACATCTATTGAACCAACTTAAGGTAATGTCTACTCAGGACAGGAGAAAACATTTCAATCATCATTTTTCACATGAATTGCTAGCTTGTATGCTCAAGAGACTGTACTCAAAAGGACAAAGTTATCAACCAATACTCCCACTCAAAAGAAAGTAAAAGAGCCAGCCTAATGCACAAGACTCAGCCTAGGGAAGTCAGATGCATGCAATTTACCCAACAACTAGATTTTTTTCCTTCCAAGTTCTAAAGGATACTAATTTCGTTCTTCATAAGTTCTAACACATTTGAAAAAATAGTTGGTCATACCATTCTGTGTGGATAGTATCTACATCATCTTCGTCATCATCTAAGAAACGTCCAACAACATCAATGGAAAGAAAAACATTAAATGATAAGTAAAATCTATCAAAATTAGTGAATTTTAACAACTTTCAGTCAATCATAAAGAGAGTATTGAAAATAGAGTGTCAGATAAAGTATCCCTAGTCATCCAAAGAATTGCTTTTAGATAACATGTAAAATTCTCAAATTTACTGTATTTTTATATATAGACATTAAATAGGCTTTGTAAAAAAATTTACTCCAACTAAGTGTCTAAACAGAGGCACAAAGGCTAAACATTAAGTCTTTCTCTACATTTCATCACCCAACTGTTTCGTTCTCTTTCATCGAAACGACTCTCCATGCACATTTTCAAAGCAATTTATTTCATTATATATGGACACAACATGAAAAGTTAAAAATAAAGCGATCGTCGTTCTTGATCAGTCCCTACTATACTTCTCTTCGTTAACTTTCCTTTCCTTCAATCTCTCTTAACAATGCACATTTCCAGACAACATGATTCATTAAAGACACAGTCAAGGTGACGCAACATTTTCAATATAGTGTACTAGTAACTTGAAACGCTTAAGAAAGGTTTTATCCATAAAAGAAATTTATTTACAAGATTCCAGCAAAAAAAAAAATTACTCTCCCTTAAGCTTGTTGATTGTTTTGTACCATGGCTGCCACTGAAATGGAGTATCAAGTTACCTTGAAGCTTATGGTAAGCAAAGAAAAAAATGAAGTTTTCTTCCCCAGGGCAGGGAAGGACTTTGTGACTGTTTTGTTTAGCTTCTTAATAATTCCTTTTGGAAACATTGCTATACAAATGGAAAAGGAGTCAGTTGAAGTTGGATCACTGAGCTCACTTTATTGAAGTTGGATCACTGAGCTCACTTTATTGAAGTGTGGCAAATATTGAAAAATTATGTTTGTCCAAAGAAATGCTATTGCAACTCAGGAAATCATTAGAAGCTTATATGGATAATCTATAGGTGAAAATTGACGACATTTTGCTCACAGACTATTTTGTATGTAATGACTTGGTCAAGTGTGGACACAAAAGCCAGGTCTTATGAAGCACCTGTAAATCTTAAGAGTTCCTCAGATTAACAATTATAGAAAATCAGTAGGATCTTGAAATATATGATTCTCACAAATAATAGATAAACATTGTGTACCTTTCTCCATAGTGAAACTTCTCTCCGGTACACTTTGATTCATTGAAAGAGGAAAGAAAAAAAAAATTTCGCTCCTTTGACTGTTTTTTTTTTTGTCTCTCTACGTTTATGATGACTAGGGGTTTTCAGAGAACATTTTTTTGTCAAGAAGGGGACCTTATTTCACGTTAGTGGGAATTAACTCTTTTATAAATACTACTTCCATCAAATTGTAGTTATCTCTAGAAATTGCTCCAATTTAACCCAATTACAATTTAGTCCTTAATTATTAGTTATTTATTTATTAATCTCTACATAAGTCACATGCCTCTCACATGAGACATTAATTCTTACATTCTCGCACTTGGCTCATGTGACATTACCAAACATTATGGACTAAATAAATAAATAGATTAAACTAACGTACTGTGTATTAAAATGACGAAATCGTTCTATACATGGGGTACATCATAATTTCATGATTAAGAATAGGAATCAATTTGAGTCATGGCGGTTGTACATCACTTAATCGACATACTCCCTTCCATGTACTACAAATTAGTCTTCTCCTTAATATGACCATTAGTTAGGAGTATATAATTGGTCCAACATAATGTCTTTATTCAAGACAAAATCTGTTAACATTACTCTAACACATATGTATGCAAACATAGAGAACAGGTAATCAGAAACATATCATAACTAAGCTCAGAATGTCAGTAAAATGCATAAGGCAAATTACACTTAATGATAATTAATAACAATGATGCACATATTTTCAACATGTTCTATAAATGTCTTGGGCGGTAATCCCTTTGCTAAAGGGTCAATTATCATAAGATTTTTGCTAATATGTTCTATTGACACTCTTTGTTCCCAAACTTCTTTCACGACAAAGTACTTCAATTCCATATGCTTAGCAATACTGTCAACAATTCCAAGTCCTAAAATAAAGTTATGCAGCCTATTAGCCTGAATTGTAGCCTCAAAACATGCTACAAATACAACTTCCATGGTAAATGTAGCAACAAATGATTGTTATGTAGAAATACATAGCGAAGAGTGGATTTTCTCGTATCCACACATCCAACAAAGTCTGAGTCTGAATACTCAATCACCTCAAGATGATCAAGCCTCCTATATGTAAGCATGTGATCTTTTGTTCCCTGTAAGTATCTCAAAACCTACTTTGCAACTTTCCAATGTTCCATTCCTGGGTTACTTTGATATCTTCCTAACATTCCAGTTGCAAATGTTATGGTTGGTCGAGTACAGATCTGAGCATACATAATACGCCCAATAATTGATGCATACAAAATTGCTTCCATTTGTTTTCGTTCTAGATCATTTTTAGGACATTATGCGAGACTAAATTTGTCTCTTTTCTAAATTGGATCGGGTGATGCTAAGCACTTTTCCATGCTGAATCTCTCTACTACTTTGTTGATATATGCTTTTTGAGAAAAGTCTAACAATCCTTGTGATATATTTCAGAATATTTCTATCCTTATCACATAGATTGCCTCACTCATATCTTTCATTCCAAAGCTGCTAGAGAGAAACTTCTAAGTCTCATAAAGAAGACCAAGATCATTAGTTGCAAGCAAGATATCATCAACATATAGTATTATAAAAATAACCTTACTTCCACTGACCTTCAGATATATACAACGATCAATAGTATTTTCCTTAAATCCAAAGGAAATAATGGTATCATTAAACTTTAAATATCATTGGCGGGGAAGCTTGCTTAAGACCGTATACTGATTTCTTTAATTTGCACACCATGTGTTCCTTTCCTTTAACTAAGAACCCTATTGGTTGGTCCATATAAACATTCTTCTCTAAATCACCATTAAGAAAGACATTTTTAACATCCATCTGATGTAGCTCTAAGTCATAATGGACTACTAATGCCATGATAATCCTGAAAGAATCCTTTCATGAGACCGGTGAAAATGTCTCTTTATAATCAATGTCATCTTTCTGAGTAAATCCCTTAGCAACAACAAGTCTAGCCTTGTAACGTCCAAGGTTGCCACGAGAGTCACGTTTAGTCTTGAAGACCCACTTACAACCAACTCTATTACAACCCTTTGGAAATTTTACGAGGTTCCAAACACCATTATGTTCCATGGAATTTAGCTCTTCTTTCATGGCATCTAACCACTTCTCAAAATTATCATAGCTTACAGCTTGTTAAAACGAAACTGGATAATTATCATTCATGCTTAAGTCTGTTTCTGTTTCAAGTAGGTATACCACATAGTCATTCGAAAAAACTGGCTTCTTTCTCTTTGTGACCTCCTTAATGCTACTTCTTGTGGTTTTTCCACAATAGGTTCATTATTGTGTTGTTCTTCTTCATTTTTGTTTGGAACAACAAGTGAAGGGGCAATCACTTTACTGCTAGAGGCACAAGTTAAATGAACTTGTACTCTAACTTCTTTAATTTCCACATCTCATGGAATTGTACTCTTATTGATTTCACCATTTTCAATGAACCTTGCATTTCCAGTTTCAACAATTCTCATACTATGATTAAGATAATAAAACATATACCCCTTTGACTTTTCTAAATAACCAATGAAATATCCACTAATTGTTCTTGCATCCAATTTTATTTCTTGTGGATTATAAATCCTTATTTTTGTCTGACAACCCTAGACATGCAGGTGCCTTATACTAGGTGTTCCTATTCATCCACAGTTCAAAAGGTGTCTTTGAAACTACCTTTCTAGGAACCCTATTCAACAAATACATGGCAGCTTTTAAGGAATACATCCACAAAGATACAGGTAAAGTTGAATTGCTTAACATAATCCTAACCATATCCATTTAAGTTCTATTACACTTTTCTGATACACCAATTTGTTGTGGTGTACCAAGCATTGTGTATTGCGCACAAATGCCACATTTCTGAAGGAGTTTAGTAAATGGACATGGGTGTTGCCCAGTTTCGTCGTATCTTCCATAATACTCACCACTTCTATTAGACCTAACAACTCCCACCTTTCTGTCTAATTGTCTCTCTACTTAATTCAAGTATATTTCGAAGGCATCCACTGCCTGGGATTTCTCATGCAGTCAGTAGTCATAAGCATAACATGAATAGTCATCAACAAAAGTGATAAAGTAAATTTTGAAGGCGTCCACTACCTGAGATTTCTCACATCTTGGATTTTACAAACTCTCATCTTCTTCAACTATCCCTCTTCACTTACCACCATCACATCCTTCTCCTCTTCCCTCTCCTACGACAGCATCATCTTTTCCTCATCAAAGTCGTCCTCGCCTATCAAAACGGCGTCCGGGCACACCCACTACCGTCGGAGCAACCACCACCACCGTAGCCGCCGCCACCGCCATATCAACCTCTACCACCTTCTCGTCCCCCGCCATATCTTCGGCCACTATCATCGTTGCGTATGGTTCCTTGGACAGTGGCGTCATCAGGGCAATTGACATCAATAGCCTTGGCATGTCCATCAGAGTCAGATTCAAGGAAGGGGTATCAGGTGCAATTTGAGAATAACACAAGGGGTATAAGTGTAATTTACTCTACCAGACAATTTCGTCTGCTTAGATATTTCAATTAACGTTAGTTAACAACGTTAATAGAAGGGGGTAAAAGTAATGTATAAAAAGGGAGGGGTATCAAGTGTAATTTGAGAAAAATACAGAAAGTACATGTATAATTTACTATAAGAGTAATGTCAGTTTTATTATCACATATGATTTGAATGTCATGTTAGACTCTTTGGATATTATTTCTTATCTTCTCAACTATTATGGAATAGAAGACGTGTCTTTAATCAATGAAATGACTTTTATCTTTTCATTAGAATTCTACAAGTAGTATAGGACATCTATAACATCATCTCCTAAATACACATGAATAATTCTAATTTCTATAAGTCATTACTCCCCTAACTCACATACACAGATCCACCACATATAGGACTAGTAGATTGCATTCCATAAAAGTAAAATATTCAAATAATGGCATATAGAAAAGGAAAAAAATTACTATTACTAGGGACACAAAATATATACTCTTCTATCTCATGATCATGATGCAAAAGTATTATACTACTAGAAAGAATGCTTTTAATATCGCTACTTTAACATAAATTTTTGATAAAAACCAATATTAACAAAAGGGCGATGACATTTTTGTAAACAAATTAATTTTGTTAACATCAATTTTTGGAAAAATCGATATTAACGTGGCGATGTTAAAATCGACTTTTGAGAAACCGATGTTAACGTGGAGATGTTAACATCGATTTTTGAAAAATCGATGTTAACAAAAATCGATTAATATCAATTTTTAAAAAATCGATGTTAATGTGGGGATGTTAACATCGATTTTATAAAAAAATTGATGTCAATTGATTTTTTTTAACATTGCCACGTTAACATGGGTTTTTCCAAAAATTGACGTTGTGTTTTTCCTTTTATTTTCATAAAACCGTCATTGTTAATGTAAAATGAAAGACGATTTTACAAAAATCGTCATGATAAACTTCAAATCAAAGACAGTTTCATAAAAATCATCGTTAACACCCTCTATCAAAGACGGTTTTTAAAAATCCGTTAATAAAAACTTGAACTTAATTTCAAAAATGCCATAAATTTTTTTGCTACAACAATTTTTCAAAACCATCATAAATATAACGATGTGAAAATACGATTTTTGAGTAATAGCGTCTCGAAAGTTTTTTTCTTTTTATCGTAACAACAACAATAAAACACTGACAAATAAAGTCCAAAAAATATTTTGCACGTTTTTATTATCGTTACACATTTCCTTACACACTTTTAATACACTTATTATTATTATGTAAAAAGTTAAGTGGGGGCTGGGTCGTGATATGATATGTCATATGTATGATATTTTGTGGAAGGGTTGGGGTACCCTATACGTACCCATATCTAATACATATTTTTCTTATGCTGCCAACAAAAAGTCTTAATTAATTACACCTTGATATTTTATTATTATTAATGTTATTATTACTCTAGGTTAGGTTAGAAGAAAATAATTTCTAAAACAAGTTCTAAAAATAACTTAATGTGTTATAAAAAATTTAGAAAAAAAACATAATATTGGTCCTTTTAGTATTGAAAGAAAGTGGAAATTAACAAGTCTAAGGGGAAACAAGGAACTCCATTACCCCATATGATATCTTTTTATAGTAAGAGACAGGCATTGTGATCTCTGCGCTGGTCTTCTCGGTGTCCTCCGGGTCTCGCTCCTGCTGGGTGATTGCCAGGCCTCTTTACGAACTGGGCTAGGTACCAGCCTGTATGAGCTCTTCTATTTTGTCTTTCAGAGTCCAACAATATTCTGTATTGTGACCATAACTGTGATAATATCTGCAGTGTTTGGTTCTATCTAACCCTAGCCTAGGAGGGAGTAGAAGAGATAGCTTTATGGGTACTCTCGTGTTAAAGGCCTCATCCAGGATAGTGGTGCGATTGGCTGTTAAGTGTAACACCCCAAAAATTAGGGAATTACAAGAGTAAAATGTTAATGAAAGGCAGTAGAAAAATTTAGGACAAAATGACAAGAACGCCCCTAAACAATTTAAAAAATGACGATTATGTCCCTAGGATGGAAAATGGCAGTTATACCCCTAGACATTTTTGAAAATGACCAATATATCCTAGATATTTTGGTAAGATATTTCTAGAAGAAATTACATAAATGCCCTTGAACAAATTTGATAATTACCATTACGCCCCGAGGGCGATAAATGACTAAAATACCCTTTAGGTCA
>PYAF01001340.1:212977-225549 GCA_007407185.1 Glycine tomentella | reverse complement strand
TATTTCCTGTCAATTATCTGATCTTGTTTATTAAATACTTACCCGAGTTGTGTCTGTGGTTGACACCTGTGATGACCCCAATTTATTTGGGCGAGCAGAGGAACAGTGAGAAGCTGAGAAGTGGAGAACTTGGATGACTTGCTTGCTGTGTTTTGGCTTGATGAGTGGATGATCTGGTTTTTTTGTGAATTATGGAATTTGTACTGTATTGTATTTGTATTTTATTTTGGATGACTGTACACGGACTGCTATATTTAGCTATGCTTCTCAATATAAATAAATCGTAGTGAGGATAATCATTTATGTTACTTACGAATCATAAAATTAACAAGCAAAACGAAAGGAATTTTCGTGAAAAATTTATACTGATCTAATTTTAAGACAAAGTAAGACACGAGATTTTATCTAAAATCAATCAAGCACGAGAGAGTAAAGAGAGGCGTTACATTAAGGGTTGTAACCCTTATACCTGGATCCCTATTGGAGAGGCTAGTGCTTGTTTGGCTTGTGTAACATCTTGGTATCCCATTCTCTCTTGTCCCACTTTTGTTCGGCTTGTTGGACCTCGTTTCTGAACCTTGACATCTCCTCCATTTGGGTGTAGCCCTTGGCTTGTTCGTGCAACTCGTCCATGCTACTAGGGTTTTTTATGCATAGACTGCTCATGAACACATCTGGACAGCGATTCGTGTGAACCTGCCCATGACTTTTAGAGGGATTCATCATCTGCTTGTCGCAGACAGGCCAACATAGCCGAAGTCACACTTGTCGATGGACCTCGAAGGGAGTCCGTCATACCATGTCAGCGCTTCCCCTTTGAGGGACGTTGGAAAGATGCGACACAAGATGCCATCATTGTTGGTATAGAGATTCGCCTGGGTGAGGAAAGCGTCTAGATGTTCATCTGGATCGGTGGTTCCATCGTACCGCTCTAGGTTGAGCGATTTACAACCTAAGGGTAGGTTAACTTCCATGATGCAGTTGACAAAGGGGTGTCGACAAATCGTCCGCCCTTCTGGGTTGTGTATGTGTGATAGACTGTGGTCGTCTTGGGTATTGACGATGTGTCGGGGGTGATTCCCCTTAAGTACGTTCATTTGATGTACGGGCAGAGTGCTCGTCACCTTGGGGGTGTCTCAAAAACAAGCCTCCAACTGGTCATGGTCAGCCTTCAGCTTTTGGAGTTCCTCCTTATGGCGTCGCTCCATCTACGCAATACGCGTCTGGAGTTGCTGGAAAATGTTTGTGTTTGTCATGGTTATTGTAAAGAATATGAATATCTCACACTTAACCAAGAGGGGAGTGAATTGGTTAAACCTTGGTAAATTAAAAATTTCTTTAATCAAAATCAGAGTTCCTAGGATCTTTATCACTTTTCAAAACCAAGAAACCTTATTCAATCAAGTAGCTTAGCCCCAAGGAATTTAGTGGATCAAAACTGACTTTGTTGGTCAAGCAATTTAATCAAGAACACAATGAATATAATGAGTTAAGGGATAGAGAAGCAAGACACAATTAGATTTATACTAGTTCACTTCAACACTAGAAGCTACATCCAGTTTTCTTCCAATCAACACTAGGTTAGAGTTCCACTATTATAAATTTTCAGTTCTTACAATCAATTACAATGTCTCCCTTTATCAACCCTAGATAAAATACAGAAATCTAAAACCTATTAGATTCTAAGAGACAAGAACCTGAGAACACTACTCAGTTCTTCCACCTAGAGAACCCCTTCTCTAGTTTCAAGCAAGAACCCAATTACAATAGCCAAATTACAAAGAAAATCCAAAACGAAAATTACAATCAGATTAAGGAGAGAAACAACCTGATGATCCAATGTATGCAATGCAAAATGAAGTTACCAGATCAGGTTGAATGATTACAAATCAATAAGCACAGCTTTCCTTAATCTTGAAATGGTTTCAAGCTCCAAGAATGAGTCAAACACACATGACCAATGTACAATGTAGCAAGACACAATTAAACCCTTAGAAATCACTTTAGAATGCTCACAAGACTGTTTAAGCTTAGAAAATACGTATGGGTAATGTTCCACAAAGTTGTAAAAGCAGCTGAGCATCAATCCTATTTATAACAGCTTTTTGTAACTGTCTGTAATCGATTAAATGCGCCTAATAATCGATTAAAACGCTCATGTAATCGATTAAATAAATCATGTAATCGATTAAAGTGTTTAACATAGTTTCTGGGTATGAGCAACAAGCAAAATAATTGATTATGTCGTCCTGTAATCGATTAAGACAGGAGACTCAACATGACAAAATACATAGTGTAATCGATTACAAGAATGTGGTAATCGTTAAAGTAGGAGTCTCTAAAAGCTGAATGAACTATGTAATCGATTACGTCATGTGGTAATCGATTAAACCAGAAAAACTTGTAAGCACTAACATACAATGTAATCGATTACGAGAAACGGTAATCGATTAAAAGCAGGGAAATGGCTTTTCTAAATAAGCCTGTGTAATCGATTACAATATTGTAGTAATCGATTATCCCAACACAACTTAAAATCATATATAACCATGTAATCAATTACTACCCAATAATAATCGATTAAAGTGTTCAACAAGGCAGTTCATATGAAAACAAATGTCAAATAATCGATTATTCCGATAGGTAATCGATTACATTGTTCTTGAAAGCTTTTCCAGAATAGACAAAGAACAAAATAATCGGTTAAAGACTTAAGGTAATCGATTAAATCAGTGCAAAATGCATTTTTCCAAAATCCTTTGAATTAGTTTGAAAACTTAGTCAAATTACCAAAGTCTTGTGATTTTTATGAAACCAATTAAGTTAATTATTGATTAATATGAATGCAATCCACTTGGATCACCAGAATTACTTTTCTCTTACACATATCATACTAATTAATCTTTAAGGCATCCATTTCATATTGAAAGCTCAAAACCAATGCTTGAATTAAAGTTCCTTTGCATTCTTTAAGTAGCTACCCCTGAATCCAACAATTATCAGAGCAAGATTGGAGCTTTCAAGAGGGTTCTCGCATCTGAGGCCAGACCGGGTGCTAACCATTAGTGGAAAAGAGAGGCCGTGAGGTAAGTTTTACTGCATCCTCACGGTGGGATTCATGCACATTTGATTTATCTTCCAAGGTATTATAGCTCATTTGGAGCGAGTCATACTCAAGCGGTAACGAGTTAGAATAAACTAAACAAGAAAGTTCTCATTCACAGTCATTCCCAAGGTCTGCAATGTTTGTTATCTCAATGACATGCTCATGCATAATACATGAATCATCAAACTTCATGGTAGTTAGTATACTCATTAATATCCCAGCAAGAGACTTATCAGCTGTTTAAGAGCGCTTTCCCACTAACCTTATAAATTCTCTATCACTATTGGTCTTAGGGAGAGCTGTTTTAATTTTATCTACAACGATCATTCTCATGAACATTAGGTTGAGTCTATTAGATCTTTTCTAAATTTTATAATGGACTTTCTCTTTATTGCTACTAGCATCAGTAAATTAACTGCAATTGCAGAAAATTGTTTCATTCAATACGTTTTGTTTGGAAATCCGATGGGCATTAGTATTATGTGATGGTAAAAAAAAATGTCTGACACGGTATGGTGTTCATGCCGTAGCTTTTATGTGGCAGTCATAATCTGACCTCGTAAGTGTATTGCAGGCTATATTTTCTCATTATAATAATAGTATCTATGATCTTTACGCAATCGAAAGCAAGCACATACATATGTATATAAGTTGCATTTAATTCCCAAGGAACTCACGTGCTTGAAGCTTTTATCATATATAAAGCATAAACATTGAACGCCAACTCTTGGTCAAATTAATTATGCATGCCTTTTTCCAAAAGAAGTCCAGGCTCGTAAGTTTCATACTTGCAGCGGAAAAAATAAAATTTCTAAATTTCATAATTAAGATTTATATATAATTCGAAGAAAATAAATTATTTTTGATATCAATGTATATTGTAAAGATTTTTTAGATTAACAATTATATGAGATCCAAGAATCTTCACATATATGATTATCATACATAATAATAAATACTGTGTATCTTCGTCTATAGTGATATTTCTCTTTCTGCTACGCTTTAATTGCTTGAAAGATAAAAGAACAAGATTTCGCTTACCTGAATGTACTTTCTATCTCTCTACTTTTGTAATGACTAAGGGTTAGTGGTTATTAACTTCTTTATAACTACTACTCCCATCAAATAGTAATTATCTCTATAAATCACTCAAATTTAACCCAATTAAAATTTAATTCTTAATTCTTAATTATTTATTTATTAGTCTCTACATAAGTTATATGTCTCTTACATTAAACATTAATTCTTACAAGACGTCCACAAATGACAGATGTAGATGTGGGAATATGTTGGCTAAACTAATTTTTCCCCAAAATGAAAGTTATAATATCTTTGATAATGATGGTTTTATTAAGAGTAAAAGTATATTACACTCTCACCTCATGTGTTTTTTGTTAATTACATCTGATACACCTCTTTTTTGCACCCTACAAAAAACTCATTAATTGTTTAACTTATGTTACACTCAAGCCTCCTCCCTCCTAAACACCATTTAATAATTTAACAAAAGTAGACACATGCTAGTCACATGACTTTTAATGAAAATTTATGTCTAAAATGCCCTCATCTTCTTCCTTAAAATCACATCTTGGGTTTTACAAACTCTAATCTTCTTCAACAACTCCTTTTCACTTACCACCACCACCTCCTTCTCCTCCTCCCTCTCCCACAACAGCATCATCTTTTCCTCATCATAGTCGTCCTCCCCCATCAACACGGCATCCGGGCGCACCCACTCCCGTCATAGAAACCACCACCACCATAGCTATCACCACCGCCATATCCACCTCCAAGGATCTTCGTAAGAGCAAGCATCAAGAGAGTTTACTCAAGAAGCATAGCAAAGGCCTCAAAGCTCACCAACACTTTCTCTCTCCTCTTCAGAACTCCACCGTTAACAAAAAGGTACATTCTCGCTTCCTCTTCTTATTTCTTATTCCATTCTTTGTTTTCATTGTTTTGGATTGTCCTCTCTTATTCCTAAATTGGTTTTAAAATACTTCGTTTCCTCTAAGTTGCAATTACATAGTGTGTAGTTTTCGCACTCTAACAGTTAGAAGAAATGTCTTAATACCAAACATATTTGGGGTTTATTCCAAATGAAGGTAGGATAGACTTGTAACTACAGAGGCAACACAAATTGGCTTGGCGAATAATTTCACAACATTTCTCATCCGGTGGTGGAGGGGTTTGACCAGTAACTACAACATGACACAACATTAAGTTGAAGCCTTCCATGGTGGTCGGTCTCTTGAAAGACAACAAGATTCCAAAAGTGAAGGTGTTTGAGGAAAAGGCTGATGTTCTTAAGGCTCTCATGGGGAGTGGGATTCAAGTGATGTTTGGAATACCAAATGAGATGTTAACCCTCTTGGACACTTCCCTTGTTGCTGCTGATTCGTGGCTTCCCCATAATGTTTCTGCTGACATCGCTAAAGGCACTGCTAATATCAGGTTTGTTTCTTCTCTTCCAAATTCTACCCTTCTTTTTTTCTTTCTCTTTCATTAAATATGTCTGGCATTAATTTCCAAGCCATTATAATAGTGTGGAGGAATGTTTATTGTATGATAAAGCTATCTTTCACAGCCAAATAACATTAAGAATCAACTCCTTGCTTTATTATATGTTCCACCTTATATTTTTTATTTTTAATTTATTGAAGAAAAGTAAGTAAATACACACAAAAATTGAGTGTTATTTTTCCTCCCATCTCGAGTTGTGCTTTGCATATAGCATTGAAATTTGTTTTGGAAAAGTGGTAATCATTACAAATGTTGGCATGGGTCGCCAAATTCACTTGTTTAAAATCTGCAAAAGCGAGTTCATGATGTCCATCTATTATAAGTATTCTTTTATTGTAAATATGAAAAGATTTTTTTATTTTTTTATGATCTGAGGATAAATAGTTAATCCCAATTTCTTTGTTTAACTATAGTTATTGTGAGCAATTTGAATGTCGATCAATGGTAGTATATTAAATAGAAATTATTATAAGCTTTAACATTTTGTTGAATGTTATTACGTCTAGAATTTTCTCTCTGCCTTGATGTGTAGTAGAAGACTATAGACTATAGTTTGAACTATTTGTCCCAAGAGTAAAGATACTAATTGAGTTAGCCTGAAGAAAATTGTTTGTAAATTTAATATAGTCGTGTGGATGAACTTTTCCTTTTAAAACCTGACGTTGGTTTACTGGATGGTCCCAAACCTTCGTCCATCCTCCTCGAGCCATAAGTAATAGTTATTATAACTAGATTTCTAACACCCCGTGTGCACCCGGTGTATTATCATTATGATTATATCAGATTAGCGCTTAATCACTTTAATTAAAAACTTGCGGAAGCATAATCGAAAACCATATTTCTTGATTACATTATATATGGAATATAAACATCTCAGCACAAACAAGGCAAGCCCCTGCTGATCCAGATCACATAAACATAACCATAGGCAGATATGCACAAATATCTCAACAGATATAAACAGGAGGAAACCTCATTACATAACATAAGCTGGTTATGTACAAATACATCATCTGACACTCAAAGTGTCTATACAAAAGAATAAGCATCCGTGTGCTTTTGATCTCAAAGATCCTTCCTCACACGAGGGCATACATAGCATGTACACAACAAAAGAATACATGTGTGCACACACACATCTTCCCTCTACAGGGGTACAAAACATCAAAAGCCGAGCCTCCAAGCTCTCCTCAAGACGCCTCACAGCTAAGCAGGTACCGTCTCTACTGGGGCCTCCCGCCCTGAGACCGCTCCTCTCTGCCGGAAGAGTCACCTGAAACCACATAATCCCCACACGGGGTGAGATAAACATCTCAGTAAGCTCAGGGTCCTTGGAGGCATCTCCTCCACCCTGGCTCACTTTCCATGACACAAGTCATCAGGCATCACAAACAAACTGGCCTCCTGGCCCTCATAACAATACAAGCAAGTCATCTTGCGGTGGATCGCATCAACACCGACCTCAGTGTGAGACCGGAACTCACACCCGTGCCATCCCATCGGGAACTACCCCTTACGTATGGACGCACGTATATGGTACCTCCGAGAATAGACAATCAACCGCAACGGGACACACCTATCTCTTGGTTTTAAGGGATCATCATCACCCTGGGATCATCATCACCCACGAGCAAACCAAACTAGGAGGTGCGCTCTACTCCTAGGGAGGTCCATATCTGTCTAACTGGCCAGAAGATCTATCAACAGGTATCATACACGTACAAGCATAGATACAAGCATAGATATCATTATGAGTAATGCAACAACCATCAATGCATGTATCATGAATGCAACCATCACTCCCTCGAAGTATGGTGGAGCACAAGCAAGTGGGAAACATCCTCAAGGGACCAAGAACTTACCTGACAAAGTCGAGCTCTGCAGTTCTTCCCTTGCTCTGTGGTCTACACCACTGACACCCGCGGTGTCACGCCCTATACAAGGCACACAAATCACATATCAAACATCAATATAGCCATATCAGGCACAAGCATACAACACGGTTCTCAACCGTCTCAATGAAAGGAACCTCAGTCCTTTCCACAATCCACAAGTCCTCTAACTTATGGTTCATCAAGGCTTATAACTCACAAGCCATCTCATAAACCCTCGGCGGTCTATCTCATCTCAGCAAGGCCCCTGAGTCATCACAAGACTCGGTGCAAGCCAACATTAAGAGCTCAAAGCTCTCAACAGACCAAAGGCTTAAGGATACACATATGGCTTGAACGGTTCTTTTCACACACAAGACACCGTTCCAACAGCCTCCCAAGCACATCAAAGCCACATACCAAGGCTCTTGCATGTCACAACATAGCCAAGCAACTCAGCATACAACTTTACATGCATTACATAGATCCAACAATCAAAGTTCACCAAACTAACATTTGAGAGATAATCCTTCATCCTCACAACATTCTAAACACATGTTTCTAAAGGACCCAAGGCTAATACTAGCTCTATCACAAGTGGGTCACTATTCACCCAAAACCCCAACTCACAAATCAAGCGGTGAATCTCGAGTTTCTTACCTCAAAGATGACAAGGAAGGCCCAAGGACGACTCTCCCTAGCCCGGGTATCCGCGAATCGCAGCCGTTCCTCGCCGAACTCGAGTTCTATGAACTTCCCTTGAGAGGGGGATTCTTTGATTTGGGGGTTTTCAGGGAGAATTGATGAAGGATTCAAGCTCACCAAGTGTTTTCCAATAAGATTGGTGTATCAAGGAAGTGATTTGGTGAACAAACAAAGGTTTAGGAAGCTTAAAAGCTCAACAATGGAGGACAGAGCGCTGGAGGAAGAAGAAGCAAGGTTTTGGGCCAAAAACTCGTAAAATGGCCTTTATATACTGGGTCTGCCCGAGCTACCGCGATGATCGCGCCACTCTGGCGCTGATCGTGCCAGCTTCCAGAACCCATGGTGCCATCCGCGCCACTCCCGCGCCAACCTCCAAAACCAGTGGCGCCACCCGCGCCACCATGGCGCCACTCGCGCCAACCTCCAGGAACTATGGCACCAACCGCGCCATCCTCGTGCCAACGGCGCCAACCATCAGGGATGGACAGGTCCTCTGGGTTGTCTAGCGCCACTCGCGCCGACCTGGTGCCCCTGGCATCAACTCCCAAAAGCTATGGCGCCACTCGCGCCACCATCCAGAGAGCATGGCACTGATCGCGCCACACTAGTGCTGATCGCGCCGCATCTCTGCAACTTTTTTCTGCAGAAGAGTTCTGCAGAAACCCTGGGCCATCCACGCAGAACCTTGCGCCGTCCGCGCCATAACTCAGGGTCATTATAAGATTGTTTTTACAAGTATGTACAAGTTTTGATTTTTTTATAGGCCTTTTAAACATTTGGTCTTTTTGTTACATGTACATTGTTGTTGGAAGTGAATCATTCCTCACTAGTTATAATGGTCAATATGAGAACTTGGTGATGGCAGCAATACTCAATCTGTAGCAGTCTTTAGTGAAAGCAAATCTTGTTGGTTTCACTAAAGGAAGTATACTAAACTTATTTATTCTTATTATTTATTATAATAAATAATAAATAATTTATTATACTAAATTTATAAATATGACATTTTACATCGGTTATGTAATAAATAATGTAATAAGTGACTATACAACTTCAGGTTTTAGAAAAATCAATTTATTTTTGCATATTTTACATTTTTTTGTTTATTTCTTATTATATGACATAGGTTTTCTTAAAAATCGATGTTGTGTAGTGTAGGTTAACATCGATTTTTGAAAACCGATGTTAACATTGATACTTTTAACGTTCAACATCGGTAAAAAAACTAATGTTGAAAATCGAAAATAACCAATATTAAAAATTTATTTTATAAAAGTATTAGCATAAGCACCATGCACCCCATGGAAAAGTGTCTTATCTCTCTTTAGCCGCAAGGGCTGATTTTATCCAATTTCTAGTGTAGTCTTTTTGCTACAGTTACATTTGTCTATGGGTATATGATTCCAATTCACCTAAGTATATTTATGCAGCATATAAACATATTATTCCATTTTAATTATATTATAAACATTACATATATAGTTGTGAGGCTTTGCTGATTTTTTTTTGGCATATATAGATAGTCGTTTGAGCTTCTTGGATGGTATCTACAATCTAAGGAACAATCAAAGAAAGTTCCAGTTTGGGGAGTGTGCAGGCACAACAACTTTTCAGTCAATTCCGGACTTTGACATTTGATACCTAAGGCTATTAGCTATAATGTTCATTAATTCTTAATTAATGCTTAATTTTCATATGGAATGTTATAATAAAAAATTATTCTTTTTTTTCTAAATTAATGAGCAAGCATATATAATTTGTTTGTTTTATTCATCCGTGTTCTTGGACTAGCTTTTAGGAATCAACAACCATACCTTGAGCTCCAACAATTGGAACTTCTCATATTAATATCCACAGAAATACAAACACAATTTTTTTTAGGTAATCTATTCTTCTAAAGAAAAAAAATTCTCTTCAAAGTTTAAATCCTATATATTTAACTATTTTGTAATGTTATGATGGTACTAAGTTTAGTTTCTTTTTTTATTTAATTTTACAGGAGGCAAGGATTAAGGTATGTTCATTGTAAGAAAAATATCAAAATACTTTATGTTTTTTTTCTAATAAGTTTCATGATGATCCAGGAATTTTATATATTATTCTATCTTCTTCTCAGACAGTTGTTTTCATGGGGTGTAACAAAGGGGAAATTCAGCTTGGTTTCTTAAATATGTCCCAAGTATGCAACTACATATATTCTACCGTGTATTAACATATTTAATGACAATTTGATAAACTAAAAGATGAATCAATATTGTATTTTGAATATTCATTTCCCAATTGTTTTTTATTGTTTTTTTTTGCATAGGTTGACATTCAAACAACACTCAGGAGTTTGTTTCCTGAAGATGTTTTCACTAGAGTATTGTCCTAGCAAATTGATCAAAACCCTCCAACATTATTTTCCTCTTCTCTAAGATCATTCTCCACATGAAGCCCTGAATACTCCTACTTTCTAATCATTGTCTATATATCTTGTCAACTACAAATTAATCTTACTCTTTAACTAGGTTATCAAGTCAAACAAAATGGAATCAATAACTCAATCACAGTTTCACAATCCAGAGCTAGAAACTAGGTTATCAAGTCAAACAAACTCTCCTAAAAACATGAACAATTAACTTTCCCCTGTGCTAGTATTAGTATCTTCACTTAAAAACATCAATACTAACGCTCAACTACACCTAGCTACCAACCATTAAAGCAAAGCAAAGTTGAGTACTGACTAGGCAATAAAGGGAAGCATTATCGCGGTGGAACGAGAGTGGCGCATAGTGAGGCAGAGTGAAGTGGATATAGTTGTTGCAGGTCCCAACAGAGAGAAGGGCACGAAAGTAAGGCGCAAGAGTGAGGGATTCATGTGTAAAGGGTCAAAATTTCACATTATATCTATAAAGTTAAAGACGATTTTCATAAAATTGTCATTGTTAACGTAAAATGAAAGACAATTTTACAAAAATCGTCATGATAAACTTCAAATCAAAGACAGTTTCATAAAAATCGTCATTAAAACCCTTTGTCAAAGACAATTTTTAAAAACAATTAATAAAACTTGAACTTAATTTCAAAAATGCCATAACTTTTTTTCTACATCGATTTTTCTAAAACCATCATAATTATAACGATGCAAAAATATGACTTTTTGGTAATAGCGTCTCAAAAGTTTTTTTTTTTACCATAACAACAACTAAAACACTGACAAATAAAGTCCAAAACGCACTTTACACGTTTTTATTATCGTTACACATTTCCTTACATATTTTTAACGCACTTATTATTATTATGTAAAAAGTTAAGTAGGGGCTGGGTGGTGATATGATATGTGTGATGACTCTGAAGCCTGGCGCGGCTGGCACGAGGTTTAGCGCGGTCAGCTCCAGGGTTCTTCAGAAGAAAACTAAGTCTGGTATGTGGCGCGGGTAGCGCCGGGTTTGGCGCGATCAGCGCCACAGTTCTGGAGTGTGGCGCTGGTAGCGCCAAGGTGACGCGGTCAGCGCCACAAGTCCTCCAGAAACCCAGTTTTCTCTGGAAGTTGACGCGGTCAGCGCCGTATGTGGCGCGAGTGGTGCCAAGGTTTTAAGCCAGCGCGAGTAGCGCCATTGGTGGCGCGGGTCGCGCCGGAAGTGCCCTGGAAAACCATTTTCCTCTAGAATCCAGCGTGGTCAGCGCCAGGTGTGGCGCGGTTGGCGCCACAGGTTCTGGAAAGTGTGGCGCGGTTAGCGCGGGGTGTGGCGCGATCCGCGCGGGACCTCTAACAGGGTTGGTATAAAAGGAAAAGTCGTGATTTTTGGGGAAAAATCTGGCTTCTTCTTCCTTAGAACGTCCCACCTCCATTGTTGAAGCTCCAAGCTTCATTCCTTCACCATAGTTCACCAAAACAAGTCCCTTTAAACACCAATTTTGTGGAAAGCACCTAGTGAGCCTAAATCCTTCATCTATTCTCCTTGAAAATCCCCAAATTAGAGAATCCCTTTGTCAAGGGAAGTTCCTAGAACTTGAGTTCGACGAGGAACGGCGGCGATTCGTGGATACCCAAGCTAGCGGGAGTCGTCCTTGGGCCTTCCTTGTCATCTTTGAAGTAAGAAACTCAAGTTTCACCGTTTAATTTGTGAGTTGGGATTTTGGGTGAATAGTGACCCACTTGTGATAGAGCTAGAATTAGCCTTGGGTCCTTTAGAAATATGTGTTTAGAATGTAATGTGGATGAAGGATTAGCTCTCATATGTGAATTTGGTGAACTTTGATTCTTGGCTCTATATAATGCATGTTTAGTGGTGTGCTGAGTTGCTTAGCCTTGTTTTAACATGCAAGAGCCTTGGTTGATGGCTTTGATGGCCTTAGAAGGCTATTGGAACGGTGCCTTGTGT
>PYAF01001340.1:182938-208251 GCA_007407185.1 Glycine tomentella | reverse complement strand
TGATCTTATGATTTTAAAATTTTAACCATTATTTTTTGTACTGATAAAATAAATATAATTTAAAAGTACATAATTCTTAATAAAATATAAAACTATATTTTATTGCATGATTTTTTATAAAGAAAAACATTATAAATTTAATATATTTACAGTTCAGTTTAAATTTGAATATAGAAATCAAAAATCAAATAAAAGTGTAGTTTTTTTTTATTGGTTGATATTGATTTTGTTATTTTTTAGATTAATTAAACGGTTTAAAACAGTTTAGATTTGTTCCTGAACACTCAAATACTGAGGGTTTGATCAAACAAGCATTACACAATAACACAAGCAAATGGAAACTCTCGCCACTGTTCAACATCTCTGGTCAAGGATATTAATCAATTGTACGGAAGAGAGTTTACGGTGCACATAACACTTTAATATATAGGAATTTCATTGTTTTAGTATATATATGGAAATGAGAATATGATCATTTTCTGTTGGAGAAACGCTATATAAAAATAATGGAAACGTTTAGTGGAGAAGAATCACTTTGACTTTTTAAGCTTCGAACCAATGCATAAGAACTCCAACTCTTTGATCTACCAATTTCTCTCAATTTTGCACATGAACGGGAGAAACACACGTACCAATAATTTCAACAATTCACATGTGGACGAGTTTAGGAAAACCAATGTTTATCAGGTGTGATCACCATGGTCTCCATATTAATTTCCCCACTAACACAAAATTAAACATGGGAAAATCAATAGGCACGTATGTGAGGGAGGTTTTTTTTTTTTTATATATATATTGTGATATTGGTGCAGAGTATCTACCAGATTTATTGATAAATAATTTTTATTAGGAAATCTGACTGATCGTCTTTAGTAGGATATCTCCTCTTAATCATATTTTTTATTCGAGTCTCATATGTGAGGGAGTTTTTTTTTTATATTATGATATTGGTGCGGAGTATCCACCAGATTTACTGATGATTAATTTTTATCAGAGAATCTGACTGATCATCTTTAGTAGAGTATCTCTTCTTAACCATATTTTTTCATTCACAAGTCTCAAACCCGAGAACTTGTTTAAGGGAACCGAATACATGATTACTTGAACCAACGACTTATCAATAGGTGAATGAAATATAGATCATCACATTAACAAGGTTTAGTCTAAAAAAATGTGGGTGTATAAATAAATCTAGAATTAACAAGTCTTTTATTCAAAGTTATTAATTACATTTCTATTAATTAGTTATTTATTAATTAACAAGTCTTTTACACTTAATTAGTGTTTTATTTATCAACTTTTAATTGCACAGGGGATTACATCAAACTAGGGAAGGAATAATGAGAGTTACATAATTTAGTTTAATTTTGGTTTTCCAAACACTAGTTCTTTAATTCTGTATAGCATAAAAAATGAGGTTTTATCATGTGCACAAGAAAGAGAGCACACTCTTCAACCGGCTTAATTGCAATATTTTCCAAAAATAATTTTTTGATCAAGTCATCCAATTCTAACAACACATCAAGAGATATATATCCTCACGATGGAACTTGGAAGGATTAATTCTTTAGAGAAATGAAAAAAGCGTGAAAAAAAATATTATTTTAAACATTGTGAAGTACCGAAAGTTCAAATTAAATTATACAGATATGCGCCGTTGAAAATCTCTTGCTGGTCGAGGCTCTTCGACGCCTAAAAGATTCCTATGTAGACTAATTGCTTTTCACATTTTATTTCCCAAGCTATAATTGGATATTACTTTTTTTTTTTTCTAGCAATATAAAAGCAGGCTCAAACTAAGTAAAATTGCATTTGCATGTAAACTTTAATAGGATTTCTTAAAATATGATTTCTCCCCCTAAAAGGATATGTGTTTATGTATAAATATATAAGATTAAATTAGTATCTAAGTCTAATTTATGATTTAGGTTTAATTTAATTTTTTAATTTTTTGAATTCAATTTGATTTTCTAATTTTTAAAATTGATTCAACTTGATCTTTTAGTTTCTTTTCTTTAAATTGATCCCTAATTTAAAAACTGGCTCAATTTTTTTAAATCACAGTGATGATTTTAAATCGCCATAAAATATAATTTTTTATAATTTAAACTAAAAGATTAAATTAAATCAATTAAAAAAGTTAAGGCCAAATTGAAAAAAAAATTAAATAACTAAAAATCTAATTTAACCAAAATATAAATAGGGATGAGTATTTTATCCAGAACTTCTGTATGTGTAAGTTCAAGACTAACACGTATGTTCTCTAAATTAGAGTTAAAACTTTTGATTTTTTTCCAACATTTTTCCCCTACAAAATGTTATCTACAAATTATACTCAAAGTTTTCAACAGCTTTTTCCCCCTTTCAACTTCATACATACTATTTTTCATAATTTATTATGTAAAAATTTATGTTTTATTGTATCCCAAAAAAGATAATTATATTAATTTTTTTTAATTAGCAAAACTAGCTACCTATACAAAAACTGATTCTTATTATAATTGATTATAATAATAACTGAGTATACATACATTTCCAAACACATCCTTATAGACAAATCTAAATATTAGAGCCGTTAATTTAAATTTCATTTTATCCTATAAAAAAATATTTCTTTTTAAAACATTTAATTTACTGAGAATAAATTAATCTGAAGTCACAAAAACAATCAAACGCACATCCATGAAGAAAAAAAAAACAATGAAACGCACACGATAAAATATTTATGATTTTGTAGTGTCAGATCTCATTTTTTACGTTAATAATGAAAACGTCAACTATGTCACCATAATTTCTATTTGCAGAGAGATATTAACAATTAATTCATTATCATAAAAATAACCATTATTCATCAATGAAAGAATTCAGAATAGACAAACAGGCATGTGCTTCCAGAGTTTTTCCCCCATAATAAATAAAAGACTATAAAAATAAAACAAGTTGAAAATCATTTAGCTAAGTGATATAAATCACACTTTATGGTGAGAAATCGATTCCTCTCAAACTGTTTCTCACCTTCTCTTTCTTTTTTTTTTATTGTTTTTATACATTGAGAAATCAATGTCAATTTTTTTTCAATTTTATATTTATTTATTTGCTTATAAAAATATTTAGTTTTCTTATTTTAAGAATTTTTTTATTTTCTTGTAATTTTCAATTTTATGATTTATATATTTTAAAAAAGCAATACTAAAAATAATGGTTTTGACATTGCTATGTTAACATCGATTTTTGAAAACACCAATATTAACAAAAATGTGAAGACATATTCGTAAATAATGAGTTTATTAATATTGATTTTTGGAATAGCACTGTTGGGTCTGCTTTTGATCTGCCTTGATAAACACGATCTCTCTTGTCAAGGTTGGAAATTTCATTTGAATGTGAAGTTCCTTGAGAGCTGGCCTTGATCGAAGGTGGTCATGAGGTCTACGTAGCCTCTGGTCTCTACTCTCTCCTGCAAAGCTGAGGAAGGGTCCAAAGTGAGGATGGATTGTATCAAATGAGACTTCGAGCCTTTGGAATGTCTTGCAGTACAAGATGTCTATGGAGCTGCCTTGGTCAATGAAGACCTTGGACACAATGAAATTGGTGATCACGATGGAGACAACCATGGGATCGTCCTGGTTGACAGGGTTGATGCCCTTGAAGTCTCTATCGGTAAAAGTGATGGGAAGGAGACCTCATTGTGATGGTACGTTGACACAGTTGATGTCGATGTCCCAAATGGCGTGGAGATGTCATTTTCGGGATTGAATGGACAACCCTTCGTAGGAAAAATCGGCTGTGATGGTGTTGATTACACCTCGGATTTGTTAGGTGGGTTCATTTTCTTATTCTTGCAAAGGTTGACACTCGCGTATTTGCTGGTAGTGCCTTTGCCTCCCTCTGTGTTATGCTCTATCCCTTATTCTATCGGCATCGTGATCTCTGCGCTAGTCTTATCGTGCCCTCTGGGTCTCGTTCCTGCTGGGTGACTGTCAAGCCTCTTTACGAATTGGGCTAGGTACCCAGCCTGTATGAACTCTTCTATTTTGTCTTTCAGAGCCCAGCAATCTTCTGTATTGTGACCATAACTGCGATAGTATCTGCAGTGTTTGGTTCTATCTAACCCTAGCCTAGGATGAAGTAGCGGAGGTAGCTTTATGGGTACTTCCGTGTTAAAGGCCTCATCTAGGATAGTGGTGCGATTAGCCGTCAGGGGTGTGTAACGCTCATACCTGGATCCCTTTTGGAGAGGCTGGTGCTTGTTCGGCTTGTGCTGTTTGTCCGACTTATGTTAGTCAATCTTGGTATTCCCTTCTTTCTTGTCACACTTTTGTTTGGCTTGTTGGACCTCGTTTCTGAACCTTGACCTCTCCTCCATTTGGATGTAGCCCTTGGCTCGTTCGTGCAACTCGTCCATGCTACTAGGAGTTTTTATGCATAGACTGTTCGCGAACTTATCAAGTCGTAAGTCTAGCAGCATGGGGTGCAGTACTACCTCTGGGTTGAGATTTCAGATCTGGACAACGATTCGTCCGAACCTGCCCATGAATTTTTGGAGGGATTCATCATCTGCTTGTCGCAAACAAGCCAACGTAGCCGAAGTCATGCGGTGTGACCGACTGGTTGCATACTTGTCGATGGACCTCGAAGGGAGTCCTTCATACCATGTCAGCACTTCCCCTTTGAGGGACGTTGGACAGACGCGACACAAGATGGCGTCATCATTGGTATAGAGATTCGCTTGGGTAAGGAAAGCGTCTAGATGTTCATCTGGATCGGTGGTTCCATCGTACCGCTTTAGGTTAAGCAATTTCCAACCTAAGGGTAGGTTAGCTTCAATGATGCGGTCGACAAAGGGGTGCCGACAAATCGTCCGCTCTTCTGGACGGTGTATGTGTGATAGACTGTGGTCGTCTTGAGTATTGACGATGTGTCGGGGGTGATATCCTTTAAGTACTTTCATTCGTTGTATGGGCAAAGTGCTCGTCACCTTGGAGGCGTCTCAAAAACAAGCCTCCAACTGGTCATGGTCAGCCTTCAGCTTTTGGAGTTCTTCCTCATGGTGTTGCTCCATCTACGCAATACGCATCTGGAGTTGCTGGAAAATGTTTGTGTCTGTCATGGTTATCGGGGGAGGATTGGAGCTTTCAAGAGGGGTCTTGCATCTGAGGCCAGACAGGGTGCTAACCATTAGTGGAAAAGAGAGGCTACGGGGTAAGTTTTACTGCGGCTCCACGGCGGGCACCGAATGTACTTACCAAAATCTGGAGCTGACCCACGTCAGGGTGGACGTGGTCAAGATGGACTCCATGATCTCGTATGTCGGACTGTGAGTACCCTTTGTTAAGAGGACAAGGGAGAGACCTGTAAAACAAATGACTCTGACGCTCAAGTAAGTACGTGAGTTAGGTGAGAATGAAATATGAAAAGGGTCAGTAAGAACCTAATACTTATAGAGTGGAATAGGAGTTGCTTGTCTTTGTTTGTAGGGATGTGGTGTAACAATCCCTGTAGATAATTACCAACTGGTAAATAATAGCTAGTAGATAAGGGTGACTTATAAATAATTGTCCGTAGATAATTTATAGCTTATAGATAATCTAATAGATTACAAATAATTAAGTATCTTTTACTTGATAAAGAAATTGTAACATTATTAATAATATTTAAATAATTAGATGTTAAAGATAACATGTTTGGCTCAATAGTCCGACTAATAAGAATGAGAAGTCCGTACTCGTGTGTGAAGAGTGACATAAAGAACTAAAACTAAAATGCATATTAAAATACTATATCACTTACTACGTATATTTTGTAGAATCTCGACGGTACATCATCAAATTACACTCTGATGATCAGTCATGCATATTGATCATGTTTCGGTAGACTGAGAAAAACATTCAAAATTGGGTTTCGATTTGGTCTATGTGGGTTGGTGGACGCGACAACTGGGGAATGTAAAGATGTTAGTACTAGTTTCGTTTTTTAATATAATGATGAATCATGAATGAGTCAGAAATGAAGTGGAGGCAGTGAGAACCTGATTTTCTTCACCCTTTTCTTGAAGAAGGATAAAATATTTTCCCACTAATGGTGTTGGGTTTGGAAAGAAAACTTTGATAGGCTTATTATTTAATTTGGAAGTTTGGGAAGAAGATTACAACATAGAAAAAGGTTATCTACGGAGATGGGCTAGTTGACATGATTCATGCACATTCCATCTGCTTCTTTCAGTGGGTGACAATGTGACATGTCTTGTACAATCTTTTCATTTCATTGTGGCCAGCCCCAATAGGATCTATCACTATTTTTTGGCTGAAAGGAACCGTTATCTACAAATGTATATGAGGAAATTTCAAAGAAAGGCAGAGAGAAGAAGGGGGAAAAAAGAACTTATTCCAGGACTTTCACAATTATACAATTAGATTAAAAAATAGTTAATTAAAACTGTGTAATTTTTTTTATATTTTTCATAATTATAATAAATAAAATTTAACGAAGAAAAAATTAACTACTGAACATGCGAATTAACTGGTTTTAGATTATTTGAATTAGATATTTCAAGTTTAAGTCTTGAATGGTTGAGGGTGTGTTAAAAAAATTTAAAAAATTAACAATCTAATTAAAATCAACCAAAATTTTGTTTTCAATATATTTAACTCATCACTATCTCAAGAGACCAGAACGAAACATTATTAAGAATATGTTTGAGTACACAATTTAATTAAATATTTATTTTATAAAATCCTATTAACTGAAAAATTATGTATAAATTTAATTATGAAATTTATTAAAATAACTTATGAAAAAGATCTTAAGTAATTTTTGTAAATTTAAATAAATTCTTGTAAAAATACTTCCATTTCTAGAGTCTAAATTAAAGTTTACATTTGCCATAAGAAAAAAAGAAAGGAATTGACAAACATATATAAAGATTGGTTAATATACTTAGATATATAAATTGAGAAGTTTTTGAGAAAGTTGTTTTAAATGTTGATATAGACTCAGATTCTCCTGCTGCGTGTGCTCAGGCACTTCTTCTGGGTGCTTCTGGTTTTTTAGCCCTTTATTTGCTTTGTTTTAAGTTTTCACACAATCACACACTACCAAAAAAGACTCAAATTCACAGCAGACTCTATATGCGGCAATATATTCACAATTTAAATTTAAATATTTATTTATTAAAGTTTAAGCTATTTAACATTTTGAAATTCGTGATACTCATTAATGATAAATATACTCCCAAGTAAAATCTTTGTCAATATAGAACATGTTTGATTTGGCGGTGGGAACCGAGAATTGCGTACTTTACGTGAAAATCATATAAGGTGTTGCTTCAAAGACACCGCGAAAAAAAAAAAAAATCGATTTTGGACAGTCCACCGCCACCCTAAACACCCACTATATCTAATCCTCATGCCACTTTCAAAGTTGACTTTAGAACCGCTTTGTATAATCGTATTGTATTTTTGTTTTTTGCTGAATTTATAATCGTATTGTATATGTACGATAAGATAGAAAAGAAATACATCATGCATATAAACTTTGAATAATGATATTTATATCATAACTTTTGAAATTAATGTTCGATGGAAGCGTACGATATGTCAAAACGCTTGAAATTCAGAGAAGTAATTGAAAAAATAAAAAATTACATTAAATTAACTAATTAAATAATTAAAAAAGCAGACAAAAATAAATTTTTTAGATGATTAAATCTTAAATCCTAATTTTGAGGCACTTAGAGGCTTTTTTTGGAAAAAAAATTTGACTAGGGATTTGCCCAGGCCTTCTCCTCTCAATTTTGAGCGTTTGGCCACCGATTTCGCCTCAATCGGACGTTTCAGTCAAAAGTTATAGTCGTTCGAAATTTACACGCAATTTCGGAACTTTGTCACGTGGCATACCAATTTCGCCCCTCTATCCAGCGAAATTGGTCCTCCACTCACGCGACGCCACATCAACCCATAGAATTCGTTGAGGTGACCAGCAAAATACGTGGCATGACAGTTTGATAATTTCTTTCAGATTCGTGGCATTCTGGCATTTTTTTTAAAATCTGTGGCACTTTTGCCACTTTCTCAGTAGGTAAAGACTAGAGGAATAAAATGTGGAGATATTCAATTTTACCCTGATTGTGGTATTATTGTTGCAAAACTCTTTCGCTTTTTTTCTTCTTCTTTGTTTGGTATACTCAAACTCATTCAACTATTAGTGCAGTGTTAAAATTCTTTTTTTCTATCCATAAAAATTAAATACATATTAAGAAATTTATAATATTTACGAATAATATTTAATTAACTAAATTAGACATCTTGATGTATTAAAATCCTTTGATTTCTAAAGATGCCATAACAATTCTAAATTGAGGGAATTTAGTTCATGTTGAGAAATATTTGCATATTATGTTTTGTATAATTTTAATTTTATATATTTTTTTATTTATTTAAGATGATAAATATATTTTATACGAAACAATTTTATTCAAAATAAATAAGTTTATTATAAGTAATAAAATTCTCATTTTAAACATTAATTGAAATTAAGTTCAAAGAAAATTAATGTTTAAAATAAATTATCTAATAAATAAGTTTATATTTTTTTATAAGCTGAAATAAGTTTATAATATAACAATAATATTCTCCACCCATAGAAAAAATTGTTTCCAACCACATTTTCCTGATTGAAACATAAATCAAAAGTTTTTCTAAACAAGTTTGAAAATGACACTCTTTGTGGGGGAGCTGCAGCCGAGTGCTTAGGTGCTGCAAAAGCAGCACCAAAGACCTATCCATTAGGCAACACCAAATTCTGACATGAGGCAATAAAACACTGTTAACTTTGAAAAACAGAGGAATAGTAATAAACAATCTTAGTACTTATCCCCATATTACGCACTAATGTAATAATTTCACTCCTCACATCATCTCTATGAAGCATCTAGCAAAGCACAAAAAGGAATCTTCCTCAATGCCAAAAGGGTACTTCTGTAAACCAAAATTTGTCAATTGTGCTATAAATTTCATAACCACCACCTCACTTAAATTCACTTCCATCAAGAGAGAGAGAGAGAGAGAGAGAGAGAGAAATGAGGGCAATAAACAGTGTACCAACATCATCACCAGTGAGTGGCAGTGGGATTAATATATGGAAGTCTCCAATTCCTTACTTGTTTGGAGGCTTAGCAGTGATGCTGGCTATCATATCTATGGCATTGGTGATCCTTGTTTGCTCCTACAGAAAACGTGATTCTCAGTCATCATCATCATCTGAAGTTGATCATGAAGACATGAAATCACAAGCAATGTCCAAGAACTTAGAGACAAACTCGGAGCCTGAGGTTCTTGTCATAATGGCTGGGAATCACAACCCCACATACCTTGCCAAACCAATCACTTCTTCTTCTTCTTCTTCTTCTTCTTCTTCTTCAATTTACTGCACTTGTGGGGCTCAACCTGAACCTCAACCAAACCCTTCGTCATCCTTATCCACTGAGTGAAGGCTAACCAAATAACAACATCCCAAGATCAACAAAATTTTGCTCTACTCTATGGCACTTTTCTTCCTTTTCAATTTTCATATTCCTGTGGTTTTGTGAGAGCACGGAATGTGATCACTGAAGATGAGTGCTTTCCTTTTTGACAATTTTGCTTTTTCATAATGAAATGATCTCGCGGCTTATAATTAATTAATTATTATACTTTATATTGTTGCATATATTTTGCTACTAGTTATGCTGTTCATTTCTTTAATTTCTTACACCATATATATGACCAAGTTTCTTTCAACTGTAACGTTAAGATTTTTGGCGTTTTTGCGACCGCACCGTCAAAGTTTTGTAGTCTCTCCATAACTTTATTGGCTGCATTAATTTGTCTACAATCACGAACGAAGTAACATTGACTGCAATTTAAGTCAATGGACTTTAATGCTGAAATTAATCTCCATAGTATATTAAGTGTAGCATTGAAGGAAAGTGAAAATTAAACTGAAAAGTGAAAACAAGAAACGGTAGAGGAACAGAGACACCACCAACCACCCCACGAAAGAGCCACATCATTTTTCGTATTCTTGTTTTCCCATTGCTATCTTTAAGTCATGCTTGGGAATTGCATTCTGTTGAACACAGTCCGTGAGTTAAAAAAAGAGAGGGTATATATTGGCTTGTCACTTAACACAATAAATTGTTTTATCTATTAGACAAGCTTTCTAGCTTTCTTTCCACCTTTTTCTTTTGTGTTTCAGTGTAGCATATGATTCTATTTGTTTTTCTGAGTTAATAAAGTTCTCAGAGGCGAACGAGGGGTGCCATGAAACGCAGAAGTGTGTACTTGGACGCAAAAGCCAGAAGAATTAAAGTGGGGCATCACCAAATAACCAAATACAAACAATGTTTGGTGCTCTTTCATGAAAATGAACATTCCAAATATAATATATAGATATAAAAAGATTGAGAACAACTTTTTTGTGGGTCAGTGATCAAATAACAATAAATATACAAATAAACCATTTTCTCATTCATTTTCTTTATATATAAAGAAATTTAACTCAGTCAATTAAGTTGTGTACGAATTATTTTACCTCTTTGATATCTGAATTTGATTCTTATAGATAATTTTTTTAATCTTTATCATATCACATGTATCTATTGGTTTTTATCTTCTTTTTTTTTCTATTTTCTTTTCATCTCTTTTTCTTTCCCGCATATACTAATAGCATGTTTGAAAACACGTTATGAATAAAAGAATCATATTTTGAATTGTGAAAATTATAATTATTAACTTATGCAAATTATAAAAAATCGAATTGGAAACTTGAAATCAAGTTTGCTATTTAATTTTAAAAGAAATTATTATATGATAATCTTTTTTTTGATTGACAAATATTAATTGTCAGTTTGTTAAAAAAAATTTTAGTAAATGATATCATATTTCTCTCTTTCTTTTTCTTAAATCTTAACCATCCAACTAATCTTATATAATCTTGATTTGATATGCTATTAATGTTTTTTATAAATTAAAAGTATGATAAGATATGACGTAGAACTATATAATAATTTGTCCGATTTAGTGATATATGAATTTCAATGCTCATCAAAATAATCACCGGCTAGCATTGAAGTCTCTAAATCCATCAAAGTCACGTTGGAAAGTGCTATATGATAACACAGCATCTCTAGGCATGTGGAAGTGGAGCCCTTTTGTTTCTTAATCAACGTGGCCTTCACTTTGTAGGAGCCACAAAGATTTGGTACTAATCTTCAAAAGGGGCAGCGGCGAAACGCACTTGTTTTTCACTTTTTCCCTTACAATACAACACAAAGTGGTTTTTTTGTTTTGTTATCTGATTTTTGGTTTTGTGAAACGCGGCGGCTTGCAATGCCAACAGTGGTAAATGAGTCAATGAAATGTCCACAAGTTGAAAAGTTCAAAGAAATACGACCAAGGATTTAAACTGTGGTCATAGGACATGGTAACCTAAAATGTTTTAATATATATTGTGAAAAATTATGCATAAGTGTAGTAATTAGTCATTATTGCAGTTATGATGCAATTGTGAAAAGAAAAAGAAAAACTAATAAAAGAAAGAAAACTTAATATTGCACTTTGATTGCGAAATCAATTTAATACATGCTGAAATATGAAAATATTGGAAATAAAAAATTAATGGAAATTAAACCAGTATTGCAGCTATGTTGTCATCTTAATAAAATAGAAGAAAGAGAAACGAAGGCTTTTGGATTTTTTAGTAAATGGAGAATTTAGTGATATAATTTAAAGGTGCCTCTTGGGTACAAAACTTCTTCATGGCGTTGGAGTTGGGGAGAATAGATAATAATGATTGATCAACATCTTTTCCCTCAAATATTTCATTATCTATTTATTTCTTCTTCAGATTTGATCGTCATCTTGCCTTCATGTCCTTCTCCTTTGAGACCTTTGTTGTTAGCTGATGCCCTCAATGTTGTTACTTTGAGGGTATAGTTTTCTGTTTTTATTTTATTTTATTTTACTTTCCCACTGATAAAGAAAATATATGTAGTATATAATATTATTTTTCCTCATTAAATGCCAAATAACTTTTTGGTGTCTATCAATTTTTTTAGATGGGAAAATGTTGATTTTACACCTAAAAAATGAGATGGGTGTGTGGAAATAATAAAAGAGATAGAGAGAAAAAGTGATAGATGTAAGTTTTTATACTAAAAAATGAGGTAAATATAAGATAGAAAAAGAGAGTAGACGTATGGTAATAATAAAGATCGTATACAAATATATCCTATGAGGATATTCCATGTGGGTTGCTTGTTGTTATGGTTAGAGCCTTGGCCACCTCTGAAGTCTTATCAAGGTACAGAAGAATGGTGTGTGCACGGAAGCATAGTTCCTACTTCTTACCTGCAAATTTCGAATGTTTCAAGGTTGGCACAAGTTAAAAAGGAGAGATATTGAAAAAGTTTCATTGCAAAAAGATAATGTCAAGAATGGGATTCGAACCCATGCCCTTTCGGACCAGTACCTGAAACTGGCGCCTTAGACCAACTCGGCCATCTTGACGTTTTATGAGAGGTTTCATCACATTTAATTATAACAGTATTAAACTTTCAATTTACGAATTATGAGATTATGAATAATACGTTGTCCCTGCCTCACGCATTAATACATACATAAGAAGTTTTTTTTTTTTGAAAGGCAAGAAGTATTGTTATTTCCATAGAAGTTTTATTCGCTTACATTGATATCCTAAGCTGCTTTAAGAGTATTGTTATTTTAATATTTTAGTGTTTAGGGTCCCCTTTGCAACTTTAAACATATACCAAGATAAATTGCCATAATACTTTGTTATTACTTTTTGGTCTACAGTGTTTTATTTTGTGTTTGTGTTTTTGTGAGTTTAGAATGAAAATTAAGGAATAGAAATGAAGAGAGTATTTTAGGAGAAAACTAGGAATCAAGTATATCTCTCTTAATTACTTGAGCAACCATACTACGTGTTGTGTTTGTTTGGTTTCATATTAATGGATCAGACGGATTCTAACGTACATGTGTAAAACATATTTCGTATGATGTGAAAATAGTTTGGACCATTGGATATATTATTTTTATATTGAAAGGTTAATATTTTTATTTTTTCTTTCTTTCCACTTTATCCCTCCTCCAATAACTTCTCCGGCAAGATTCCAGAGAGCTTCGACCAGCTCCGGCGACTTCAATCTCTCTCCCTCGTCAGCAACCTCCTCACCGAAACCATCCCTCTTCCCTTAGCAAAATCTCAACCCTCAAAATGCTTTGCTTCACTTACAACACTTTCGACGTCGATCCCATTCCCAACGATATTGAAAATCTGAGGGAGTCATGGAGGGTGACGGGGATGGTGCCTCAAGGGAGGTTCTGGGAGAGGTCAAAGTGATGGAGGGCGGCGCAGGGGGTGAACGCGGCCGCGAGGAGGGTGGCGTTGAGGTCATTGTTGGAGAGGTTGAGGGAGGAGAGAGAGGGGAGGCGACAGAAGGCGATAGTAGGGACGAGGCCGGAGAGTCAGAGGGAGAAGATCAGGGCTCTACGATGGTTGTGATGATTCAGGAAGACGAAGGTCTGCGACGATGGGAGGTGCGGTGCTATGGAGAAGAAAGAGAGAAGAAGGGAGAAAGAAAAGGGTAATTCAGGAAAGTTGTCAAAAAAAAAGAAAAAAAAATCTTAACCATCAAATCAAACTTCAAAAAATCAAACAGTTTGAATTCACTTTCGTAGGGTGAGAAAAATCTTTATTTTCACACCCTATAATCCGTCAATGGACCAAATATGGATGGCTCTAGATTGCTACTTCCCTAGTTTCTTTGAGTTTGGACTTCGTATTCAATCCATCATGCTAAACTCATGATTCAAAACCTTTTTTTTTTTTAATTTGGGCTACGGTTGATCCTCGTCCAAATGACAAGTTTTCCTTTTGGGGCCCATAAAATGATCCTCATGAAAGTCTTTTTCTTTGTAATTTCTTTAAAAGCCTTAGCTGACATGTAAATTGTAAATATGCGTCTCCCTCCCAATTTTTTTTTGAAAACAAAGGATATTTGACTTGAAACAACTAAGTTTACCCAAACAATCAATTTGCTAACTAATATGCGAACTGAGGGTTTGATTATATTCAGAGAGTAATGGAGATTTAACCTCAATATAGTAAAAAAAAAAAGTTCTACACTCTTGATATATATTTTTTATTATATATTTTTGTTTAATAGGACACTCGGCTTTAAACCAATCAACATAAAAAAAAAATAAGTACTAACCTTTATCAAATTCTAAAGAATTTAAGAACTTTTAATATATTTAGGCATTAGAGTTATCAATGAGCCTAGTCAGAAAAATTAAAATTAATCTCATACTTAGAAGGTGAGGAAATATTTTGTAAGACCAAAAAAGAGTAGCTAACATGGTTGATTATAATTTCTACTCATATATATATATATATATATATATATATATATATATATGAAAATATGTCAAACCGATTAACAAAGGGATTTCGTGGTATTAAGGCTCATACGCTTGACCAAGAGTAAATGGGGGAAGCAGGTTTTAAGGCGAATGTCATGAAAGAAAAGAAGGGCGCGGTTCCGTCGGGCTAAGGTAGCCTTTTTTATTTAATTGAATTCCAACTAGGACTGAGACACAACCCAGACTCCTACAGGAGGCAGCAGTGAGAAATTTTCCGTAATGGGCGAAAGTCTGACGGAGCACGGGAATCAAATAGAGCTCCTTCTTAAGAAACAGGGACTTACCTTAAGACTGAAACCTTTTTTTTTTCTGAAAATATTGTCAACTTGTTCTTTCTTTTTATTAGGAAATAGATCCAAAAAAATATGGTACTACTTCAATTGATCATATACATTATATTTACTAGTAAGGGAGAAAAGTAACCAAATTAGAGGGAAAAGTCGCACTCAACTTTTGAATGGCCCATTATGTCACCTCTACCATGAGGTTTATTTTGCTACACATTAAACAAAAAAACTAACTAAAACCATAGCAGCACCCGTGTAGTTGCACGGGTTTCAATTAAAAGAAATACGTATTTTATGTTTCTAACCGAAATTATAATAAGATTAGGGGGGGAAGCATTAAACGGCGACATGTAACTGTTACTGTGGACAGTTTTATTATGATATAGATTAACTATTTTGTTTGTTACTGAAATAACAGAGTAATATAATTTATCAAGAGTCCTAACTCAAGTGACACCAAATCCAAAATTGAGTATGTTTCAGTGTTTGGTTTTGGATCAGATACCCACATTTTTCTGTCGATTTACCTCAAGAATGTATAAGTAAAACTAATCATTGTTTCATTGTTTACACCTGTCCACAACTCTTTGATGCAGATCCATACATGCGGTGATGCACCCAGAATTTTAAACTATGGAGGTAATACTCACGTGCAAACACACATATATGCATTTCTAATTTTAATATAGTTTTTTTGTGAAGACAATTAGTATACAATATTATGAAGAAAAATGTGGGATCCCACAAAACCTATAAAGTAGGTCTGTCCCCTGCCTTACCCAAGTCAATTAACCTACACTTTGATCTTATTTTCCCACTCTACACCTCATCTTAAAAACCCTCCTTCAGTAATGTAGTTAAACAAGTTTCCCCTAATATATTTGAAATTATTTTAGTATGTTGAAGTGATGTTAAGATTTAAAATAAAGGGAGTCCATGAAATTTTAAAATATAAAAAAGGCTTATTGCCTTAAAAAAAAAGTTTATGTGACACACACGTTATCAAACTTAGAATACCATCGTTGTATCATGTAATTTACTCCTTTGTCATATGATTATTATCGAGAGACTTACCAAATAAAAACTCTCCCATAGTTATTAAGTCCATTAGGCCAAAGCCAAACTTAGTAGTAGGTCTTCTACGTGGTCTAACTTTAAGGTTAGCACGATCACATCACACCTAAAAAAAGTTTAGCCAACAACCCTTTACCAACAACGACCTGCCATCATAATATATTAAAGTTAAACTAGAGTTTGAAAACTAATCAATGTTGATTATAAAAAATGACAGGCTAGCTTCTCATTCAAAGGATACCAATTTTTATACATAGTATAAGATAGAATAATATTAGTAACACTCGTCTCACACTCTTCCTTAAAAACATTCTTTATAATTAGTTAAAATTTATTGAAATAATCAATTTTGATAAATTCAATATTTTATTTAATATAAATCAGGAGACTGTCCCTAAAAATTTTCTATAAGATATACACTAATCCACAACTTGAGAAAATATTAGATTGACCTGTTTTCTATAGACAAGACAAATAATTTTATGCAATGATGGATACATACAAAGTGAAAAAGGCACTTAAAGCATATTCAAGGACAAGGATTTTACATTCCCTCCAGTTGTGCACATTGTGCTATTGGGACATCTGTATTATGCAATAAAAGTCAGACGAATTCTATTTAAGATGGAACGGCAGAGGTTAAAAAAATATTATTTATAGATACTTCTTATGACCAAAGATGGCAGTCCCAACATTCCCTTTGTTTAATTGATGCCTTTTATATTATTCTAATTTGTATTAGGAACCTTCCTGGTTCCTCCTTGAATTTAAGCCCTTTAGTTAGCACACAGTGCATCTACCATTTCACTTCACAAACTTTTTTTAAGGCCCTTTTACCAAAACTTTTGGCAGCTGAAACAGATATCAAGCTAATATATCTATGTTTCTCGATTAATGTAAGTTCAATGTAGAATTTCATTCATCAGCTATAGTCTCTTCTCATTCTGTTTCTTTGCTCAGAAAATGGATTCTTTCAAACAAATCTGGGGTAGTGCAGAAGGATGTAGCAGTAGTGAATCTGGTTGGACTATGTATATTGCCTCTCCCATGCAGGAAGATGATGCTGGATGCAGCAATGAAAATGATGGGTATCATGACAACAACACATATGGTGAGAACAGGAGAAAGAAGCAAGGGGCCAAAGTGGATGAAGAAGAAAGTGATGATTCGATGACTTCGGACGCTTCCTCCGGTCCAGTTCAGTACCACCATGCCTATACTCACAGGCAAAGTAGTCATGGCACCGTGGCCTCTAAGAAAGATAAACAAGATCATGGAAGCAAATGTTCTTCTAAGAAGAATGCAAACAAACAGGAGAAGAAACGTGTTGACAGCAGAAGTAAAAAATGATGAAATTGTGTCTATTGTATATGATGCTGGGATTTTTGTAACCATGCATCCTTCATAATTTGAATTTGTTGATTTGTTGTACTCATACCTCTTCTATCCAAAGGAAATATCCATAATCATTCTTTCAAGTAATGGAATCACAAGTTTTATGCATTTTAAAACTAAATTTCATGTTGAATGTTGTTATTCTTTTAATGTGAAAACAAACTTCCAAGTGTGAGGATTAATGTATGAGCCATGAGAAACACACCATAACTATACTTGAATTGAATCATTATCAGTGGTATTCAAGCCAAATAACACCAGCTTCCCAGAAAAAAAATAAAAATTGTTAGTTTAATTTAACTTCTAAGTTATAGGAGGGAGGAGAAATTGTAGACGAGGGTCGAATCTTTCAACATGTAACTTCATCTTTAGATATATTTTGTTTTTACCAAGATCGTTTTAAAATACAAAATCATGCCATAAGTGAAGAGAAATGTCTGGTCATCCATCAAGACATCATTATTGATACAAAAACAACTTAATTAAGGGTGAAAGGACATTGTTGTTGTAATTAAAAGACATGAAATGTGAAATTTCCATAACTAGAGGATGTAAAAATAAAACTAGATGAAGTTAACTGCTGCAAGAATGTTGAATTGGAAGTTGAAATTTCTCTTGTTGATTACGTATGCAAAAAGTTGTATTGAGCTGGTTGACAGAAGAAACAAGAAACATGACACAAGAAAAGTGGCCAAGGGGCAGTTAGAGATTGAGGATAACATTAGCACAAAGGGAGAAAGTATTTTCTATGGAAAAATAACCTTCCAATAATGATTCGTTCATGCATGTGTCTATGCTGCCAAATGCTATGCAGAACGAAATGGGGTATGCTGCGCTGGAAAGAGGGTAAGGCTTTCACATAGTTACATAAATGACAACTAGAAGCATTAAAGCATTGTGCAGTGACAGGGCATTGGCTGGTTATGTGAACCAACTTTGCAAAGATTGGACACGAATGCAACAGCAAGGCAATCGCAAGTTTTAGGCTGTATGAGTGACATAAATACATGAGGGCACACATGATTTGAAAGGAATCATAAAAGGTCACTCTCATATAAAACCATTAGAGAGAGAGAGAGAGAGAGAGAGAGAGAGAGAGAGAGACTTCTTTTTTTGTATAGAAGATAGAAAAGAGCTTCTTTTTTTTTTTTTTTTGTTCTTTCGTCTACGTTTTGGCAAAGAAGGAAAATCAAGGAAAGCTCTTTGGTGATAGTTGTCATTGTTCACTGGATCATAGTAATGGTCAGTTCACCCGCAAGTACTAACAGAACATGAGTTGTTGTAAATCTTTATATTTGTTTTTTTCTTACGGATAAAAAAATTTGCATGTAGCATTTATAACGCTAATAACTTCCGCTTTAAATCTTGAATGGCAATTTTGATGGGATCAGGATTTAGGATTGCTATAATGCTAATTGATGTTTCCAGTTTAAATCATATACTGAATTATATAGTTCCCATGAGAGATATTACATGCATATCAATCACCCTGAACTTTGTTGCTTTCCAGAGTCTATAAGCTATTTTTAAATACTCAATTGGTTTGTCACCACTTGCAATAGAGCTTTGTGATTTGAATAGATATTCTTTTAGCATATCAATTAACAGCAAGTAACGCAGGCAAAGATAATGATGGGTACCACCAGAGATCCAATCAAATACACATATAATTAAAATTCGTAACATCCTTTTAGAGAGGTTATAAACAAGAGTTGTGCAATACCTTTAATTCTCAATAACAAGAATTGCGACAAGAAATTCTTTAGTGAAAAAGTTGCACATGAGTTGTGCCAATCCCTGATTCAGCCAAGAAACATTAAAGGCTTTTCAATCATTGAGCTCATTATTGCAAAAAAAAAATAATAAATAATAGGTTTCTCAATCATTGAGTTCATTATTGACACTGAAGACTTGAAAGAAAATGTAGGAAAAGCCAAGAAGCTGAACATCAACATAGAAGAAAAGTTAATGTCAAAGAAAGAAAAAGATGGGTTCACAGAAGCTACTTCGAACCACTAGCTCAAATACAAGGAGGAAGTAGAGGAAACTGGAAATGTAAAAAGAAAAGGCTAAATGTAAACTCATTAAAAGAAAAGCCCGCTCACTCCTAAATAGTGTTTTAAAATACTAGTCATTAATATAGGGAAGGTACTGGTTCATCATTCATTGATTAGACCATGGTCAAATTAGTGATAATTAAATATTTTTCAATGTTATATAATCATTAACTAATGAAATAAAATAAATCAAGTTAGGTAAAAAATTTAAATTAAAACCAAATGATCATATCATGCAACATGTAAGTTGCAAAATCAATAATGAGAAGCTAATAATAACAATTTATAAGTGAACTTCATATATGAACCTTTGTAACTTAACAATAAACATTGGGCTTTTATTTGACTAAGTATACTTTGATAGATAAAAAAAATACAATGAAAAATGAAAAGCAATAGTTTAAACCTTACTCTGGGACCAGTTCACAGATTTAGTTCATTGATTTTTTGGGCTAAACAAACTGAACACCTGACTAGTTCATTGAGTTTTTTGGTTGAACCGGTTAGTTCGGTTTGGTTTTTTGAACTATGCTCCTAAATAACACATATCCTGGTAGTTATAGGTTTCTTGCATAAAAGATTTACAAGGAAACTGTAAAACCAACGATCAACCACAACAAATAAGAAAACAGGAAGGAAAAGAAAAGTATCCATTTTTCAAGAAGAGTATGAATTTGCATGTTACTTCTGTCTTACTAATTCAAACATTAGTAGTAAGTGGAGGAAATGGGAGAGAAAAAGGGTCCATCTATAAACACGTCATCCACACCTGTGCAAGGCAGATTTTGAATTTGTCTTTATTTGTGGGGCAAGCTACAACAAAATCGAAATTTGTCATCCTCCACGGTCCACAAGTATCCAATTACAAAAATTTGCAACTATTATTAGAGATTTAAAGTAGAAAATAAAGTAACAACAACAACAACCTATAGTCCTATTAAGTGGGGACAATTACATTAATTAATCATTGCCATTGGCCTCTATCAGAAACCAAAAATTGAATTGCTGATTCATAAATAAATAAATAAAAAATATACAAATTTTATGTTGGCTTTACGAAAACTATCCCCGTTAATATGGAGCTCGGAATAGCCATGTAAAGTTTGACTACAACACAGGCAGAGTAAAAATTTAATTTAGATCCATTGTTTATCAATATCATTCAACCATATGTTGCCATAACATTAAAAGTGCTTGACTTCTGAGAATCTCAAAATTATTTGACAAGTGACAACATATGATGAAATGATAATTTATGCTAAAAATTATAAGTTTAGGATCAAGAAAGAAAAGAATGCAACTAAGACAGCTCAAATTAATAAACAAAAGATATTTATGGAGATAACCTAATACTGATATTTATACTAATACTTAGGTCGAGCACTAGTACTAGTAGTACAAGCCCAAGCCCGCCAATAACAAGATCAAAACCTAAATAACTCAAGAAAGATATTCTACAATATCTACTGATATTCTTAATATTCTCCAACAATATCAAACTTATTCACTGTTGACAGTAGATCAACATTAAACTCAACACGTTAAAAATAAAATTAAAAATTTCAACTCCTGCTGTAACATAACATGTATCCATGGCACTAAAGGAAATCTTATCAAAATGTGAAAAATTAAAAAAGGCACCATGAGCTGGGACAATTTTGTATCAAGCACAAAGCATGATCAGCAAAGATACAACATATTTGGAAAACAAACTACCAAGCAATTCAGTTGGAAATAATATAAATAAAACTTCACCACATTGTGGCTATGTAAACTCAACTCAGCATACAGTCTGAGCAGAAAACATTACATTTATTAGGAAAATCCTGATTGGTTCAAATACAGTAATCTAAATTCTTGACTGTTTGGCAAGCTTGAACCACTCAGTATGGTAAGACCCCTCTATGTCAACCCTTTCATATGTATGAGCACCAAAGTAGTCTCGTTGAGCTTGCACCAAATTAGCTGGCAACCTTTCCCTTCTGTAAGTGTCAAAATAAGCAAGACTAGCAGACATACCTGGAGTGCTGATACCAGAATTGATAGCAAGGCAAACAACTCTCCTCCAGGCAGATTGGCGATCAATTATTTCCTTCGCAAACTCTGGATCCACAAGAAGGTTTGCCAGATTAGGGTTTCTATCATACGCTTGCTTGATTCTGTCTAAGAATATTGCTCTAATGATGCAACCACCTTTCCAAATCCGGGCCAGTTCACCCAACTTCAAATCCCAACCCTTTTCGATACTCTTTGCACGGATCAAATTCATTCCCTGTGCATAACTACAGATTTTGGCTGCATAAAGAGCCTTCCTAACATCATCAATCAACTTTTGCTTGTCTACAGGTTGATCAGTCACGATATCACCAATGCCACCTGATTTAAAGACCTTTGCAGCTTCAACTCTTTCCTCCTTCAACCCACTCAGGAACCTTGCATCCAATGATGCTTCAATAGTGGGAGCAGCAATTGATAATTCAGCAGCTTGCTGAACAGTCCACTTACCAGTGCCCTTCATGCCAGTCTTGTCTAGGACCTTGTCAACAAGATATCCATCTCCCTTATCATCCTTAATTCCAAATATATCTGCAGTGATTTCAATCAGGAAAGTCAGAAGTTCTCCCTTGTTCCATTCTGAGAAGACACTTTGTAGTTCCTCATTTGACAACTTTCCAACTGACTTCAGCACATCATAGGCCTCTGCAATCAGCTGCATGTCACCATACTCAATGCCATTGTGGATCATCTTCACAAAATTACCAGAGCCACCTTTACCAATATAAGTCACGCAAGGACCACTGTCAGGGACTTGAGCTGCCACCTTGAGAAGAATATCTTCTATGTATTTGAAAGCCTCAAACGAACCACCAGGCATCAAAGAGGGACCATTACGAGCACCTTCCTCACCACCAGAAACTCCCATCCCAAGGTAGAGCAGACCCAATTCAGCCACCGTTTTCTCTCTTCTTTCGGTGTTCTCGTACCATTCGTTACCACCATCAATTATACAGTCACCTTTTTCCATGTATGCAGATAGGGTCTTAATGGTCTGGTCAACAGGTGCCCCAGCCTTAACAAGCATTATTATCACCCTAGGCTTTTGAATGGAATGAACAAAAGCTTCAGGGTCATGGTAGCCATAAACTGGAAGATTTCCTTCCTGTTTTGCTCGTTCTACAGTCTCATCAACCTTGGAAGTGGTTCGGTTATAAACAGAAATGGGAAAGCCTTTCTCAGCAATATTGAGTGCTAGATTTTGGCCCATAACAGCCAGTCCAGCAAGGCCTATTCTTGTTGTGGGTTGAGCCATAATTGATTTCCTGTTCAATGATTGATAACGAACACAATAATAAGAACAAGGTACAGAAAAACTGGAATGACCTTCTGATTGAAGGAAAACAAAAAGCTGTAAACTATGACAACTGAAGACAATTAGAACTTGACTGGTGACTCTGTATGCCATCAACAAAACTACTATCGAGTACAGCAAACTTCAACATATTCCAATAATAAAGAATGTAAGGAAGAAATAGAAAGGGTGCCTTCTAAGATATTCAACAATAAAAAAGGTATTAAAATTACTATAAAAAATTTAAAAAAAGTGAGATTACAAAAAGACCCTAGACGATCATGTTATAGAAACATCAGAGTACCTTAAGGCTCTTCTGTTCTCTTCACTCATCTAAAAGATTAGTGTGAACTATTAAACCAACTACCAAACAAAAGGTATGTTTTTTTTTTTTCTAGATTTGCACATATAGCTACAGCCTAAAACTCGAAATCTCACAAAATGCCATGATACAAACAATTTTTACATATTCGAATTGCAATCCAAAGCAATTATTTGTCCACCTAAAAATACAGAAAGACAGCCAAGTTCTACAAGATCTTACAAAATCTTAAGGCACAGACAGAGTAAGCCTACAAATCATATGAATTAACAATCATAACAGAGTATCCACTGCAAGTAAATCACTGTCACCAAGAATATCATGGTCCAACAAACTCATCCCACAACAATTAAGGGATAAATCAGCAAGAAACTAGGAACATAAACACAGATCAGCAACACTCATAAGATAAAACCCAGAAAAAGAGCAATCACAGTGCCTCATTGATTTCCCATAAACCACAACAAACAGAATAATAAATCCAGCATAACTATGATAATAGTGGCAATTAGATTTTGAGGGCATGCACCTTAAGTTCACATAAACCACAAACACTGACTCAAAGTGAATCCCAAAATTTAAAAGATAAAAAAAGAAGGGGGAGACTTGAAGGGCAAACCTGAAATTTGAAGCGAATGAGAGAAAAATTAAGGTCTGGAATCACAGAGCAAGGATGAAAAGATGCGAGCGAGGATAGAAGCTATATATATTATATAAGAATGATAAGAAGAAGAATAATGATAATAAAAGATGTGAAAGATTATCAATAACGAAATATTATTATTATTATTGTTCGCAGTAGAAAATTGAAAGTCGACGATGGCTAACGAGACCAACAAGCGAATTTTTTAGAGCAACGAAACATGAGTACATGACCATTTATTTTATCTTTAGTAATATAATATAATATAATATAATATTATTATTTTGTGAAAGTTAATGAAAGGTGCGGGTCAAAGTTGTCGTCTAACTTAACTACCAATGCAACTCGAGTGGGGGTAGGTGGAACGCGGTGGGTGGAAACGACACCGTTCTTGCTACTCTTCTACCACAGTTCAGTTCTTAATTGGGTTTGGGTCAGACTCTGGCCCAATATCAATCTCTCCATGTTTCGTTTGGTGCTGCCTCCTTTTCACACTTGCCTTCATTGAAATCAGCATGATGGATTCATTATGAGAGCAAAATTGAAAATTGAAACCAATATTTGTTGAGGAAAATAATCAAGCACTTTATCGATATAAAATAATTATCTTTAAAATAATTCAAACGATAATTTATAATTAGATAATAATATAAAATTATTTTCAGTTTATAAACATTAAACTCATTATCTAATTACAAATCATTACTACCATAAGTTTATTAACTTTTTTCATAATTATCTTTTATTAAAGATTATAACAGTTATCTTATAAAAAAACTAATTATCTTAAAAATCATATATATGATTAGTTATGATGGGATGATAACATAAAATTATTTTATCTTACATAATCATTAAATTCATTTGTTTGAGTGATAGTTTGTTTCTTAAAATATAAATTTAACTAATATAAATATTAGACTATAATAAATATTTTAATTATCATGTATATTTAATAAAGACGTCTCCATAAAAATAATAATAAAGATGTCAAAATGGGTTGAATTTGATAGGTCAATGCATTTAACTCACCAAAACAAGTTTGGTTAGTCATATGATTTAACTCTTCTATTCTCAAGCCATTTTAGCGAAAAAATAAACAAGGCGGGGGCTGTGCATTTTCCGTTTTCCTTTTTATTGTCTTTTCTACCATTTTCACATTGCATATATTATTTTACTTTTGACATTCATTTAGCACTCTTATTTTATTTTTATTATAACTTAAATCTTATATTTTAAATTTATTTTCAATTATTTTGGCCGAGTCTTGCCCTTATTTTTTTATATGAAGTATTTGTCCACTATACAATGAACATAACAAATAATAATATTTTAATTTAAGATTTTTGCTTTTAGTCAAACATAATTATACAATGAACATAATAAATTTATAATATTTTAATTTTTAAGAACCGGTAGTAAGTCTGAAACACATCCCAATAGATATTGATTCTACTGTATATAGTGATCGATATTTCTTGAAAGAGTTTTTTAAAAAAGAAAAAGTTTCGATGTTATTCGATAATATTGCACCAAACAAGAGTCTAGGATTGGTTAAAGAAATTTTATGATATTAAGTTTGTGTTAAGAAACTGTTTGAATCTGTGAATTATTTGGTGCTACCTATCAAGCATTTGGAGGAGTCGAAATGCAAAGCTTTTTTTTGGGGGGGGGGGGGATGACAGTGCTAGACAAATTGTTGGTGG
>PYAF01001340.1:167683-182838 GCA_007407185.1 Glycine tomentella | reverse complement strand
GAGTAAAGTTTAGGTGACTTGGGTCTCAGGGACTCATCAGATAAGGACGTGTCTCAAACATTTCTTAGGACTCACCAAGCACGCTTACAAAAGTCGCTTACAAAAGTACCTAACGGGATTCAAATCCACTTCTTTAAAGGATATATGAATCTGATCCTTACCAACTGGATCAATTTTAGTATGATAAAAAGAGATTGTTTTATTGCTGAAAAAATAGAGTGGGAGGATCCATGCTTGAAGGTGAAGCTTTAGGCTTGTCAGCTGCTCTATGCTTTAAAGTGGGCTGTGGATTTGGAACTGACTCACATGATTTTTGAAATGGACTGTGTTAGAGATTACGCGCACAATCTTAAAATGAAATTAACGGAAGCATAATAAAAGAAAGAAACACACAAGTATTTACTTGGTTCAGTAACTAAGCAAAAATCTGGTTACCTACATCCAAGGGAGCAAGGGAGCTATAATCCCTTTCACTTGCACTAAACAATAAAAGAGTAAGAGTATAACACTCAAAGTTACACGGCCAACATCTCAAAAAAATGAACACAAGGCCACAAGATTACAGAAAGAAAATGAGGATTTACAGGGAACCAAAAATAACCCTTTAAACCAGTGTTTGGCCAGTAAACACTTAAACATTCACCGAGTTTCTCTCCTCCGGTTCCTTGCAAGAATACACCTCAAAGACTCCAAGAAAGAACCAGACATATATGAAAGAACCTCCACCTACAATACAAGACAAACAAGAACAGAGGCCTACACTACCATCACCCACATCATTCAACAGACAAAGCTCAAGGTATTAACCGATGACATTAAACCATAGCAGAGCTAGGTCACATCGGGAACGAGAGAGGAAGATGAAGAGAGAAAAGGCACAAAAGCTGAAAGAGAGAGAATAAAGCAAGCGAAAAGTCAGAAATGAAAAACGTACCAAATTTCCTTCAGTGTAAACCTTATATATTAATGAAATAAAAGGAAAAACGCATTGTATGGTATTTGGGCCATTCATATTCTTTCTTTGGGCTCCATATACTCAACAAAACTCCACCTTGGAGCACAAGGAAACATAGTGCAAGCAAAGAAACAAGGACTACAAGTCCAATGCCGGAGCAGGGGATAGACAAAGACAGAGGAAAGACAAAGAACAAGCATACACAATAATAAAGAAACATGTCAGGACCTACAGAAACAAGAAATCACGTTATTCTAAGCAAGTTTAAAAGAAACAATAATGGATTTGTTGAAAGGTACAACCTTAGTCAAAATAAAGAGAAGAAAGAGTTTTAAACTTCTACTACTGAACTTTTAACAATTCCAGGACATCCCTGAATTTGTTGAAAGGTACAACCTTAGTCAAAATATCTGCTGGATTGCACACAGTGGATATTTTCTCCACCTTCACCTTATCACCAGCAATAATGTCTCTTATAAAGTGTAGTATGACATCAATGTGTTTTGTTCTTTTGTGGAATGCACTATTCTTTGATAAATGAATAGCACTTTGAGAATCACACATAATCTATGGAATTCCTTCCCCTAATCCAAGTTCAGAAATCATCCCTTTTAACCATAATGCCTCTTTTACTATCTCAATTAAGGCTATATACTTTGCTTCAGTAGTAGACAGAGCTACTACATGCTGAAGATTAGATTTCCAGCTGACTACATTTCCACCAACGGTGAAAATAAAACCTGTTTAGGATTACTTCCTGTCTAATCTGCAGTATAATCAGAGTCACAGTAGCCTTTTACAACAAAATCATTAGATTCTTTTCTAGTAAAACTTAAACAGAAATCAGAAGTACCATTAAGATATCTTGATATCCATTTTACAGTATTCCAATGTTCTTTTGAGGGCTTACTCATGAATCTGCTCACAACACTAACCCCATAAGCAATATCAAGCCTAGTGTTAATCATTGCATACATTAGACTTCCAACTAAATTGCAATATGGTACAGTTTTCATATAAACAACTTCATCTTCATTTAAATCACCGCATACGGATTTTAATCGAAAATGAGCAGCCAATGGTACACTAACAGACTTACAGAGATGCATACAAAAAAGTTTAACAACCTTCTTGACATACATAGATTAAGATAAAGATAAGGTTCTTTCCTTTTTGTTTCTCACTATATCCATGCTTAAGATTCTCTTGGCAGGACCAAGAATCTTCATGTCAAATTCTTTCAATAACATTTCCTTTAGTTTGTTAATTCATTTTATATCATGTGAAGCTATTAACATATCATCCATATAGATTAACAGATAGATATATTTATTTTCACTGTCTTTCATATAGTAGACACAGTGATCATACTTACATCTTATAAATCCATGTGATAGAACAAAGTCATCAAACCTTTTGTATCATTGCCTGGGTGCCTATTTTAATCCATACATGGACCTTTTCAGCAAACAAACTTTGTTCTCAGAGCATTTATGTATGAAGCCTTTTGACTGCTCCATATAGATATGTTCATTTAAACTTTCACGCAAAAAAGCATTTGTAACATCAAGTTGTTATAATTCTAGATCAAGAATAGCAACGACAGATAAAATGAGTCTAATTGAGGTATGTTTTACTACAGGAGAGAAATTTCATTATAGTCTACTCCTTCTACCTATGAGTAACCTTTTACTACTAATCTAGCCTTATACCTGACCTTCTCCAAACCTGGGATTTCAGCCTTCAACTTGAAGACCCACTTGACAATGATATTTTTGTCTTTGGGTCTGTCCACCAAAACCCAAGTTTAATTCTTCTTTAGTGAGGATATCTCTTCCTCCATTGGCCTTAGCCATATTTCTCGAGAATTCATGTTCATTGCCTCTTTGTAGGTTCCTGGTTCTTCTTGTTCAACAATTTCAGCAACTTGCAAGGCAAAAGCAACAATATCAACATGAGCATATCTACTAAGGGGTCTAATACTCCTCCTAGCTCTATCTCTGGTCGAAAGATAATCATTTAGGTTGGAGTCCTCTTGATTTTCTTCAATAGTTGTTTGTGGATCATTAGCAAGTTGATCAAGAGTGTCTTCTTGATCTTCAGTTTCATCGTGATTCTGAACTTGTTCTGAATAATCAATACCAGTGATCATTTCCACCTCCAACTGGACATTTGTAGGTTCTTTAACCTGTCTAATACTGTGAACAATATCTTTATAGAATGTTAGTTCATCAAAAACAACATTTCTACTGACAATACACTTATTTTTAGATATTAACCAGAGCTTATACTCTTTTGTCCCTGCAGGATATACTACAAAGATAGATTTAAGAGCCCTAGGGGCTAACTTATCCTTTTTAGTGTGAACATAAGCTAAACATCCAAAGGGTTTCATATAACTCAGGTTAGGAGACTTACCATACCATATTTCCATGGGAGTTTTGAAATTAATAGCAGATGAAGGAGACCTATTTATAACATGACAGGCAGTAGCAACAGCTTCTGCCCAAAAAGATTTTCAAAGACCAGAATCAGATAGCATGCATCTAACTTTATTTAAAATAGTTCTATTCATTCTTTCAACTATGTCATTTTGCTGAGGTGTCTCAGCACAAGTTCTATGTCTTAGAATACCAAAATGTTTGCAAAAATCATTAAATTGATTATTACAAAACTCCATACCATTATCAGTTCTTAATGTTTTAACCTTTTTTCCTGTCTCAATTTCTACTTGAACTTTCCAATCCTTAAAACAATCAAATGCATCCTTTTGTTTCAAAAACTAAGTTCACACACGTCTGGAATAAGAGTCTATCACAGAAAGAAAATAATGACAACCTGAAAGAGAACTAGGAATGTTGGGAGATCCCCACAAAACAGAGTGTATATAATCCAAGGTATTTTTAATTTCATTTTTTCCTATTTGAAAGCTCAGTCTGTGAGATTTTCCAAAGATACAAGTTTCACAGAAATTAACAGGAGTAATGTTTTTAAAGATAAATTTTTTTGTTTATATAGCTCTTGCAATCCTTGATTACTAATGTGACCAAATATTTTATGCAAAAGAGAAGACTCATTTGACTTTCTACTAACACTACAGGACTCAGATCCAACTATTTCCCCATCTAGAAAATACAGACCATTATCTAACATCCCTTTCATAAGAACAGAAGATCCTTTAACAACTTCAAGGGTTCCTTGAACACTCCTAAAGTTGTATCCACTTTTGTCTAACATTTCTAGAGATATTAAGTTTCTCCTAAGGTTAAGAACCCATCTTATATCCTTGAGAACTTTAATAGTCCCATCCCTCATCTTAAACCTAATAGCTCCAATACCTGCCACTTGGCAAGTTTGATTATTTCCCATCATCACCTTTCCACCTTTAATAGATTTGAAACAAATTAATCAATCTTTAACTGGTGTCATATGATACGTACTACCTGAATCCATCACCCACTCCCTCACACAAGAAGCATTAGACATAGCTAGAACCTCACTATCTTCAAAACCACTACTCAGATTGGCATAATTTGTCTTATTCTCATTATTTTGACATTTTCCTTTTTCTGGACAATTCTTCCTAATGTGTCCTTCCTTATGACACAGCCAACACGTCACCTTTCCCTTAGCAAATGACTTATTCTTATTTTCAGTATTATTCTTTCCTTTTCCTTGAGACTGAACCTTTTTATTAAATTTTTTTTTAATAATTAGCCCTTCTGCCGTGACTTTCTTATTGACTACCATTTCTAGTTCTTTAGACATTAGGGCCCCTATTACATCTTTTAGTTACAAAGACTCTCTTCCATACTTAATTCCAGCTTTCACATCCTTATAGGAATCAGGCAAAGCATTTAGAAGTATAATATCTTGGTTTTCATCAGTAATCTTTTCATCAATGTTAGCAAGACTAATAGTTATTATCTTAAAGTCATCTAAATTATCATCTAAAGATTTATTGGATTCCATTATAAAATCAAACAACTTTTCTTTTAGATATATTTTATTTGAGAGAGATTTAGTCATGTACATAGATTCCAAGCAGCAGTAGTTTCATCATTAACTTGTCTAAGAACATTATCACTCAAATGCATAATTAAGAGACTAAAGGCAATTTCAAGAATATCATTTTTTATCAGATTCAGACAAAGTTGAGGGCAAATCTTTCTCACCACCAAGTGCTTTAGAGCACTTTTGATGCACCAGTACAACCTTCATCTTTTTGCGCCACATATTGAAGTCTCCTTCCTGTCAAACCTCTCCACCTCCACTCTGGCTGATCCCATTATTAAGTGGTCAAAGGTCTGAGATAGCATAGCTCAAGGTATTAATCGATGACATTAAACCATAGCAGAGCTAGGTCACATCGGGAACGAGAGAGGAAGACGAAGAGAGAAAAGGCACAGAAGCTTCGAGAGAGAGAATAAAGAAAGCGAAAAGTCAGAAATGAAAAACATACCAAATTCCCTTAGTGCAAATCTTATATATTAATGAAACAGAAGGCAAAAAACGCATTGTATGGTATTTGGGCCATTCGTATTCTTTCTTTGGCCTCCATATACTCAACAAACTGCGAATTAGCGGTAGACGAAATTAGAGAGATTCCACCTGATTTTTCTGATATTGGTGCTATTCTTACATAATGCAGAAGAATAATTTCCATGTTTCCAAACTTTAGAGTATGGGTTTGTGAGGAGACAAAGAAATAGAGTTGCTTGTTGCCTTGCAACTTGCAAGGGTCGCTAATGCTAGTCCCAACTTTCATCATTATATATGGTATTGTATTTATCAGCAAGTTGTTAATGAATTGGCTTGAGATTGCTACTGGAAAAAAAAAATGTGCTAAGATGAGTTTATTTCTAATGATCAGGCACATTAAACATTTTCATTTAGTAATATTCATTGAAATCATCTCTTTTTTTTTTTCAAAAACCATTATCTCGTTTTTTTATATTAAAAAAAACAATTTGATGACAAAAATATATACATGACTAACTAATGTCACGTTTATAGACAAAAGTCAATGCGTTATTTTTCTTCTTCTGTGGTGCAGGTACATGATAGTACATTTCGAAAGAAAACGCGAATCATTTTATTCAGTAAACATTAATTTTCAGAATTCTTTTAGGTTGAACCAAACTTGACACAAGAATCATCAAATGAATGTGTAGATCAGTTTACATTAATTATTTCAATTTAATTAGTGACTAAAATTTTAAGTACTAAGTATGTAGTTAGATTAAATATTTAAAAGAATTTTTTTATGTAATAATTTTATTTTATTTGAATAAAATTATTTTAAATAAAAAAATGCATGTGATTTAAAAATAGAAAAGAATAACTTGAAAAGTAAATTAGCAAAACTCTAGTATTTTGCAGTAACATTTTAGAAAAGCTCTGGATAGAATGGGAAAACCCATTATCCATATAGTACAGACTACAGGGGATTCTAGTGGGTACCCTGTCCATATGTTTTCCTTTTTTTTGGCAACGACCTTTCCTTCGTCAGCCAATAGCCACCACAAACACCTTTTTTCTCTGCACCATGTCCAATTCCCCACACTCACTTCACTTCCACCTGACATAATTATTTCCACAACACTCACAATACATTAATTAGTGACACCACATCAAATTCATTTAATAATACATGTATTTGAAAAAAAAAAAAAACATTAAAGAAATATGTTATTAACATTTTTCTTCTTGCATTATTATATTTTGGCTTAACATTTTTCTTTTGGCTTCATATTTTGTTTATTATTATATTATTGTCATTATTATTTAATCTGTTCAGATTTCTTTGGTGATTGTTGGAACTGGATGATGAGATCATGAATGAAAGCTTTCTAAATTGTTTTCTGAGCAAGTATTTTATGATGGTGTTTTTGATTATGTTGAGTGCCCCACTAGTTGGTTCTAACAATTAACCCAGCAGGGTTTTTTATAGTTCTGTAGCCACTTGAAATAATGCTTATTGCTTGGAACATATCATTAGAAGTTAGAAGATAGTGGCAAAATTGATGAGCAGACACTAAAATTAGAAACTCAAAAAACATGTCATTGCCGTTTATGTTATGGTTTCACCTCATACATCTCAAAAGGGAGGCAAAGACGACTACTATTTTGTACTTCCCACAACAATTCACACACACACACACAGAAGAAGAAGGACTTAAAAAGAAGAAAAATTGAAGAGATATAATGATAAAAACTTTGGCCTTGTCTTCAAATTCAACCAAGCAGGTCCAAAGAGTCTGTGATTGAGGAATCAGATTTGACATAGGGAGAAACATCATCATCAATAGGACTCAAGGGAGGAGGGTGGTATGGATTGTGTAGCTGCATGTCACATATCATTTGGCGAAGTTCTGAGGCTTCTTCTCTCAGCTGAACATTCTCTTGAGCAACTTTATCATGTGACTCAGACACATGGTTCAGCTTGTCCATGAGCTGGTGATTTTCATTCCTTAGCCAAACCACCTGTGACCACAGCTCATCAAGGTGCTTCTGCTTCCTCATGCGTGACCGGCGTGCCGACTCGCGGTTCGATATCATCCTCCTGTGCTTCCTCTCATTGATGAGGCTTTGCTGCTGCTCATCTGCTTCATCGGAGGTTGAGTTGCTGCTGATGCATGAGGACTGAGGGGGGCTGAAGTCTGCAAGTACTTGAGGAGGAGGTTTCTGCAAACCATAGAATTGGTTTGAGAGTTTGTGGAGTTGAAATGTGGGGATGGTGTTCTGAACCATGCTGTAGTTGAAACAAGGGTCTGGAGGAAGTAAATAATTGAGTCCTGTGATCTCCCTGGCCTGCATGGTTTACGTAGCAATGTAATATATGAACAAAAGATTGCAGGGCCTTAATTGGAGATAAAACTCTGATGGAGAATAAATAGAACTAACTCAGTTGCTATTGGAGATGCAGGAAAGAAGAGTGAGCCGAGTATATATAGGGAGAGAAATTGGTGAAATGGCCCCACTGCATGTGGCCAGGGTAACAGTATTGAGGTTTTTCTTTTTGAGCATAGATTGATGAAATATAATGTACAATATGTTAATGAAGTATTACAGCATCTCGGTCTGTCCTTTATTTTTGGTATGAGACCATAGGTATCCCCAATAAGAGACAATCTTATTCGAATCGAATAGGATTACTATATGTGGCTTACATTATAAATATTTAACATAGTTGCATAACTACTTGAATTCAAGATCACTGGTGAAGCTAAAACAACCGTCTGCCATGCACCTGATGGTTTGCAGTTTGTCATTTATCTATGTGTATAATGTTGGATTAAGCAAGCATGCAGAAGAGCTTTCAAAAAACTTATTTATGTTTATAAAATTGACACAACTTTTCTGTAAGTTGTTTGTAACTTATTCCAATAAAATTAGACAATTGGTGGAAAAAGTTGATAAAGTGAGTACACTTTATTTTAGTAAGCTTTACTGGTTAAACTTATTGATACATTTTTATATAATAAATTCTTGTTGAATAAGTGTTTAATTAAGTATGTGACATGCATGCTCTGTTCATGTGCTATGTGGGGCATTAGGTTCATTGAACAAACTATGTGAGAAAGACATGCGGCACATAGACATGCGTGATGCAACGTGGGGGAGGCAACTTGTGTTAATGGATAAACATTTTGGACAAAATATGCTTACATCAGGTGGACACAGGCAGTTCATATCATGGGGAGTATAATAATTCAATTGGCAGACTGTTTAGGCAAAAGCAGGCATATAGGAGAAAAATGCAACTTCCAGAAGTCAATTTATTATATTAACTATTAAGTGTGCATTGTGTTATTTCCAAGCTGATTCTATGTTGGATAATGTTCACTTAAATGACATAAGAAATTTGATGGAAAAAAGGAGATTAGGAAAGGCAGTTTCATTTCAAAGAGCAAGAAGAAAGAAGGGTTGATGAATTTGATGACTCATGAGCCACTCGTTCTGGGACCTCCAAATGCTATAATATATTTAACTAGAAGCCAAATATTTGATCATCAACCACTTCCGTTATTATAGTATGGTTAGGTATTAGTTGTTTATTGCGTCTAGGTAATGACAGCTTCAATAGTAATCTCAAGCAAAAAGGAAGACCATAGCTATTACCTTCTCATACCAATTATGTGACAGAAATGCTTAAGGTGCCAGATTATTATGGTATTCATTGTATAGAGCTGTTAAAATGATTTAAAGATCCTGTGTTTGGGAAAAGATACTTGCATATATTACTAGGTAAGATATGTGTGCATAATCTTAACCATTTAGAAAAAAAGTTATAGTAGGGACGAGGATATTATCCAATAACTTGCATATGCTAAATGCTGATGAATGCCTAGATCTACCTTAAGCAAATAGAAAACAAAACAAAACAAAAAAAAAAACGTTTTCCTAACTATTTATCTATTTACTTACTATTTTATTAAAAGCATATAAAAATCATTTAATTTCATTACATTTATTTTCTTTCATTTTTTCCCTAACTAGATAAAAAAAAAAAAATCTTCTCTTCATTAAATTGGAGAAAAATAACTCTCATTGTTATTTTTTCTCTACGTCCAAAAAAATTAAATAGTATAAGAGATGGCATTTGACTTAAAAACCATTTGAGGAATAAAATATTATCTCACTCTTGCTTATATGATTGTGCATATATAGGTTTGTTTTTTTTCCTATCCTCAAAATTATAATAAAAATCAACATTTGATAATATGAGACTCAGTCAATCAAATTTATTTACATAATATATTAATCTTAATATTATGCATAGTTAAATCATAAAAGTAAAAAATAAATATAACTTAAATTATGATATATTTTATAATATATATTTAAAAATAAATATAATATTATGAGAGAGAAAAAACTTATATTTAAAAAAAATATTGGATACTAGCTCCAGTTACGTCAACCTAAAATATAACACAAACTCATTCCTTTGTATTTTGAATCTAATTTCTAAAATTTAAATCCATCAAAATTGACTTTAAACTAAATTGGATGAATGAAACAAGTCATATCTATTACTTATCATGTAACTAGAACTATTGGCAATATATATATATATATATATTGAAATTAATCTAAATAATTTAATTGTGTCAATCACTACAATCGTTATTAATTAGATCAATGTGGAAAATGAACAGGATCAAAATATACCTTCAGTCATTGTTATGCTTATGATGCATTGTGAACTGTCACGAAATTGTTTACTAGTCTTCCAAACTCTTACCTCTTTTGCACATTGCAGTTTTTTAAGAGTGAGTTCAGAGATCCCAAACATACACTATATATAGAACTAACTCAAACCATCAGAGAGTTAGTTGTCATGTGCACAAAACATGAGATGTTATCAAAATATCTAAATTTTGAATATTGTTGAAATAGTGGGAATGCAGTTTACGATAGTGGACTACTTTAAGACTCAGTCTTGGTTGTTTATCAAGACTATAGGAACTAACATTCTCTCACTTGGTCTACATATCCTATCATATATTCTAATGAGAAATAAAATACATGAATCATGACGACAAGTCCTCTAATATGTGCGAGTATTATCTTCCATATATTACACTGCATTATATTTCTCAAGCCAATATAACTTAATGAATAAACTCAATGTTTATTCTAAGTCCAAACTTTATTAATGTTTCTCAAAATAAATTACTATGTGCATAAACTGAATGAGAAAACATCACAAATGGAATATCATTAAATATATTGTTTCTTACAATGAAAATTACATATAGGAACCAAGTTTCATTCTTTCTACATGAACTTTAAATTTCAACGATAGTATGCCTTTAGTTAAAGGATCTGCAGTGTCAATGTGTTCAATAACCACTGATTTATCTTTAACACATTCTGTTATGGCTATATACTTAATGTCGATGTGTTTGCTTCGACTCCAACTTTTGTTATTCTTAAACATAAAAATAACATCTGAATTGTCATAGTATATCTTTAATGGCCTTGAAATGGAATCCATAACTCTAAGCCCAGAAATGAAACTCCTTATCCATACACCATGTGAAGTAGCCTCAAAACAAGATACGAACTTAGCTTCCATAGTGGAAGTAGCAGTCAAAGTCTATTTGGCACCTGTCCAAGACACAGTTCCACTGGCTAGCATAAAAATATATCTTGAGATTGACTTTCGTGAATCAATGCAGCCAGCGTAGTCTGAATAAGAGTAGCCAGTCACTTCCAAATTATAAGTCCGTCTGTATATAAGCATGTAGTCTTTAGTCCCTTGAAGGTACCTCATTATTTTCTTTGCAGCTTTCTAGTGGTCTAAACCTGAGTTACTTTGATATCTTCCAAACACTCCAACCGCAAAGGCAATATCAGGTCTTATGCAGACCTGAACATACTTAAGGCTTCCAACAGTTGAAGCATAAGGAATGTTCTTCATTTGTTCCCGCTCACGATCATTTTCCGGGCACTGGTTTAAATCAAGCTTGTCACTCTTCACAATGGAAGCTACACTTGGTGAACCATCACTTATTCTAAACCTTTCCAAAACTTTGTTGATATAGGTCTCTTGAGATAAACCAAGAACACCTTTTATTCTATCTCTATGTATTTTGATACCAATAACATAAGAGGCATGACCCATAACTTCCATATCAAAGTTTTCAAAGAGAAATTTTTTCACTTCATATAGTAAACCCTTGTCATCGGTTGCAAGTAAAATATCACCCACATATAAAATAAGGAAACAAATTTTGCTCCTATTGACCTTCTAGTATATACAATGATCCATAACATTTTCTATGAAACCAAATGAAGAAATAACATCATGAAATTTTAAGTACCACTGAGAGGAGCCTTGTTTCAATCCATATATAAATTTCATAAGCTTGCACATCAATTTTTCACCCTCACTAAAGGAGAATCCTTCATGTTGTTTCATATAAACCTCTTCCTCTAGGTCTCCATTGAGAAAAGTTGTTTTCACATCCATTTGTTGCAACTCTAAGTCAAAATGTGCAATCAATGCCAAAATGGTGCGAAGAGAATTTTTCTTAGATACAGGAGAGAATGAATGCTTGTAGTCGATTCCTTCCTTTTGATTAAATTCTTTGGTTACGAGTCTTGTTTTATATCTCTCAATGTTTTCTGATGAGCCTTTCTTAGTTTTGAAAACCTATTTACAACCAATGGCCTTTGCACCATCAAACAACTGAACAAGATCCCAGACTTCATTCGATGTCATAGAATTCATCTTATCTTTCATAGCATCATACCGCAAGTTTGATTCCTTAGAACTCATGGTTGGTGAAAACGTTTCAGGATCATTTTCAGCTCCAATATTATGGTCAAATTCCTGCATATACACAAGTTTCTTAGGTGGATCCCGCTCCTAAACATAAAGGATAGAGGGAAGGTGGTCGGGCCTATCATATCAAAAGAAAAGGGTTGTAAAAAGAGTGGTATATCTCCTTAATATTGTTTCACTATCTTCTTGAGGAAGTTTTTGTTCAACTGATTGATCAACAATTTCTTCTTGTTCCTCATGATCAACTTGATCTACTATATTATTAACAGGTTGTGAATCTTGAATGACTGGTTGTATAACACCTAGTTGAGCTGGAGAGGCATTGTTAACAACAACCATTCTTAGACTTGAAGTGGACGGTTGATCAAATGAATGATCTTTCTCAAAAATAGAGTCTCTGGATTGATCTCTCCCACTAATCAAGTCATTCTCAAGAAATTTAGTATTTCTTGACTCTACAATCCTAGTATTGTGAGATAGGCAATAAAATTTGTATCCCTTAGACCTTTCAGCATATCAAATGAAATACTCACTAATGGTCCTTGGGTCAAGCTTCTTTTCTTGTGGGTTATAAACTCTGACTTCAGACGGGCATCCCCAAACGCGTACATGTTGCAAATTCGGCTTCCAACCCTTAAATAACTCAAATGGCATCTTTGTAACAACCTTAGTTGGAACTCAGTTTAATATATACACTGCCGTCTTCAGTGCTTCAACCCACAAAGTCTTAGGTAGCTTAAAGCTACTAACCATATTTCGCACCATATCCATCAATGTTCGGTTTTTTCTTTTTTCTACACCATTCTAATTGGGCAACTATCCCATGCTCTTGAAGAAACTTCAGAAATGGATCAGGCGCTTGTCCATCTTTAGTGTATCTACCATAATATTTTCCACCTCTATCTGATCTCACAATCTTAATTTGCTTAACGCATTGGTTCTCTACTTCCAATTTAAATACATTAAAGTCATCTAATGTTTTATACTTATTATTAAGCATTAGAGATACATGTATCACGAATAATCATCTATAAAAGAGATGAATCATTTCTGACCATATGCGTCCATGTCTCGATAACAAATATTTGTATGTATGTTTTCTAATAATTCGCTATTCCTTTTGGCACCTTTCTTTGACTTGTTAGTTTGCTTTCCCTTAATGCAGTTCATACAAGTCTCAAAATTGGTGAAATCTAGAGTACTAAGTACTTCATCATCTAACACTCTTTATTATCTGACTCTGAATGAAGATATGTCCTAATTTCTGATGCCACAACATAGAGGAATCTTCATTCATAACACATTATTTTGTGCCAAAATTAACAAGCATAGCATCATAAGTGGTATTATTTTGCAAATTAATATAGAAAAGACCATCAAACAATGCATCATTCCCAACATACTTAGATTTATAAAACAAACTGAAGGATGTCTTATAAAATGAAAAGGAATAATCAGAAGGTATTAATCTCAAAACTGAAATTAAGTTCTTAGAAAAATTAGGAACATAAAAAGACTTTTCCAAATTCAAAACAAAACCACTACTTAAAATTAAATTGCAGGTCCCAATAGCCTCCACAGGTGAGCTTATCCTACTTCCTGAATAGATGCATAACTCACTTCCCACTAGCTTCCTTAGGTTTTTTATACCCTACAAATTATTTGGAACATGGATTATAGAACCATAATCAATCCACCATGTGTTATGATTAATATTAATCATATTAGATTCATGACAAACAAATGAGGTAAGCATACTTTTCTTTTCAAATCATAGCTTGAATTTAGGACAATCTTTCTTTTCTTTCTTTCTTAATTCCAACTTGGGGTGGTATTTTACCACCTCCCTTGTTCTTATGGTATTTTTTGTTATCCATCTTTCCAGTCATCATTAGAGAATTCTCTCCTTACTCTAACTGTAACCTCTTCTCCTCCTGAACACACATGGGCATGAGTTCATTAATAGACCATTTGTCTTTATGTGTGTTGTAGGAGATTTTAAAGGGACCATATGATGTTGAGAGAATATTCAAAATAAAATGCACAAGAAGAGTGTCAAACATGTCCAACTCTAAAGTTTTAAGTTGAGTCGCAATATCCCTCATCTGCATGACGTGCTTACGCACACCCTTCAGAGCAGTGAGCTTTTTGGAAAAAAAACTTCATTATCAGGGTACTGATCAATGTCTTCCCTAAAGTCTCAAATTGTTCATCAATGTACTTCATGAGCACTCTCACATTTTCATATTGTTCAACTATGCCCCTAATATCAGCCGATATTTTTGTTTTAATGATCACAGAGAGTCAGTTGGATCATTCTCATTTCTCATACAGATCCACCTCCTCTAGTTCACTGTTCTCTATAATTGTTGGTGGCTTAGCTTTCCTGATAGCATAATCAATGTTCATATACCCTAACGTCAGTAGAATCCTTTCCTTCTAGATAGATAAATTATCCCCTCTCAATTTCGGGAAATCAATTGTATTAATAGGCTGTATAACTGTAAAATATTTAACATATATGCTTATCATTAAAATTTCAGACAAAAATAATATATTATGATTTATCAATGTAAGTCATGCTAAAAAATTATGAATTTAGGGACCTAAAATTTGTTTGTGGACTAAAATTTTAATTCAATTCAATTCACCTAAACATTATGATAAAACTATCAAGTTATATTTCTTGATCCATGTGGGCAAATCAAAATTATAATTTAATATTTTATCCTAATTAATCATACAAAACTATAATAGAAATTTCTGTGAGATAATATCTACTATATTATATATATGACTAATTACAATTAATAGCATCTATCTTATTTAATCTAAAGGCTCTTAATATATAATATAAATAATTAAAATTGTTATGACTAAGCTTTAATTAATTAAATTACA
>PYAF01001340.1:142034-167583 GCA_007407185.1 Glycine tomentella | reverse complement strand
ATATGCACATAATAAAAAAATTTCAGAATATATTCATGCATAAAACAAATCAAAACTTGACAAATTGTAAAAGTAAATAGAAACATATAAGCATATAAGATAAAAAAAAAAGAATAAATATCAAATAATCTTAAATGGTCTAGTGGCTTGTTTCGTACATAAAAAGTGTGTTGTTATCAAAATATCTAAATTTTGAATATAGTTGAAATAGTGAGAACAATAATGGAATCCGTAACAAATTGTAGTCCATGTCAAATTTTATTGTTTAGATAATGTCAAATTTTAATTATATAAATATATATAATTATTAAAACAAAAAAATTTTGCCTACTCAATAACGATACATTTTTATTTTTTAGATAGTCATGACCATCGTTAATCTTCACCTAACTCCACCATTGAGTGAGAATGCAATTTATCATAATAAACCACTTTATGACTTAGTCTTAGTTGATTAATACTATAGAAACTAATGCTGAAAATGATTAACAACAATCATACATATGATTTATATATATATATAAACTTGCATATATCTCATATGCGTGACTTGCTCTTAATCATTTCCCGCATCTTGATAACAAACTTGGTATTTGTCCACACGCTCACTGAGTCTCAAAGTATTGAGGAAATAGGCATGTTGAAAAGGAGAAATGACCTAAACTATAAAATTGTGTCCTGGATCTGTGGATCCGGAGGGTACTTGATTTAACCACTGTCCATTTCGTACGCAACACAAACCCAAAGTCTTATTATTTTACTTTCACTCACGATAAATTTCATGTCCCATGATCCCTTAATTATAGATTTATTTGTTATTAATATCAAGTTTTTTAATTTACAATTATCTTATTAATATCAAGTTTTTTAAATTTCATGTCTCACGATATTTTTGGCCAGACATTATAATTTCATAAGATATTAAGATTCATTCAAGATTCAAGAGACTAATTTCTATCAACAATCATATTATATCGTGTTTGTTTATTTAAAGTTATATGTATCTTTCATGATAATAATATTGTTCAAACTATAATATTAAATTAAGATAGGGTTAATTCATTTAGGAATTTTTTTCAATATATAAGATTTAAAAACCTAATTTTTTAAAAAAAAATAGACATATATTCTTAATATTTTTTTAATTAATTTATTAGATCTAGCATTCAATATTTGTTAAATTTACTTTTTACGAAGTGATTTTAAAATTTAAACTAGTATTTTAAGCTTTAAAAGTTATACATTTTTATGTGTGGACTGAACTTATTCGGCTTACTTTTAATTTGTGATTCTTTAAAAAATAATGTTGGGTACTATCCTTATGAAAAACACTAATGTGTTTGGATTTGGATTAAATTATTTTTAATCAATATATTATTAATAATAAGTTTTTTTTCCCGAATTTTAGAGATCGTTGATAATGATCATAAAGATATTTAATTTCTAGAAAATAAATGACAAAGGAAAGCAGATAATTTGCAATTATGTTATATATATATATATATTAATTTTGGGTCGATAATTATAATGAAAAAAAAGAAAAAGGAAATATTGAGATTTGAGAAGAGAGGCAAGAAAAACGCGGGCGCACGATAGATGTCTTGTAGGTTGCAGCTAACAAGCTCGCATGACTGTCTATTAATTGCATTGCACCAGCCTAGCCTATTGCTCCACATGTCAAATCAGCCACCCAACAAAAATTTAACTTCTTTTATTGTTGATTTATTTGCACAAATATTTGGAGTACAGAAGAGTCACCTGAGTCATATCAATTAATATTGAGTAATTATATCCGATCACTTTAACATTATAAATATATTATCAATTAATAAATTAAATATGAGTAATAATACTTGGCAATAAATATCAAACTATTGATTTTTTTAAAACAATTAATAAATAACTATCACATACAATATATTAACTACCAAATAGGTTGTAACTCATTGGTAATGCACATTGAATTTGTGGGAAATGACCTTAATTCAATTATCACACAATACATTTTTAAAGAGGGGTGAAAAGTTTTAAGTGTGAGTAAGCTCTAGATTAATCCATACTCAATCCAAAGGATCAACACTTGTTGTAAATTCTCTAATATCCTATCATAATTTAGTAAGCTTATAATATAACATAAATGTAATAAGGACTTACAATATCACATAAATTTAGGCCATCTATGCTTAATTTAATTTTAGAGTAAATTATGATAATCATCTTTGGTTTGTTTTTATTACACTACATTCTTTTTTTTAACCCTAAAAAAAACATCATAATTGTTAGATTTTTGTTTCATTGACCATCTTTTGATATTTTTATTTTTGTATGAAAGTCACTCTTTGATGTTTTAGATGTGAGAAACGTTAATTGAGACCATTACATGAAAAATACATGATTTTAAATGAATTTTCTTTGCTTAAAATGTTCTTATTCGTTTCTTTTAACTTCATAATTACTTCAAGTTAAAATGATTGCCAAGAAATGCATGTATGTAAAATGATTCATATTAAATTTCAATAAGCTGAATTAAGATTTATAATTCAATTAAGTAAACCCAAAAAATTACATGTAATTGAGTATTAAAATGATTGTCATCAAAATTCTTCTTATCACTATTTAAACATCATTTTCTTATGCCTTTGTTTTTTCTTTCATAAATGATTTTTTTTCTTTTATTAAATTTACAAACAAAAGTTTCACGAGATTAACAAATGAGAAATGAGGTTAAAAGTAATGTTGCAAAAGATAAGGATGACGAGTGTAATAAATACAAATTACAAGAATGATTATTGTAATTAAACCTTAATTTGATAAGTCATCCTAGCATTTGTTAATTTCTCTTTTTTTTTTTGGTAACCATATTGTTGGTACAAAGTATCCACCAAGCTTTATTAATGACTAATTTCCTTTTAAAAACCTGATTACTTTTGGTTGAATTCTCTCCTCTCCATTATGTTTTTTCATCTATAAGATTTGAAACTAAGATTTTATTTAAAAAGATCCAATCTAATGTCACTAGAATCAACAATCTATTATTGTTAAAATAACATATATAAAAACTAAATTTTGTTTATTCTTAACAGATTTATAATCATCATTACTTATATAACAACCGTACTTGTATAAGCAATTTCCGATCACGTGCTGATAAATTTTGTTAAGTAACCTTACTAACTCGAAGCAACCCTTACAGGTATGAAGTATGACCTTAGGTGACTATCATTAACCAATCAAACATGAACAATACGTCCAAGAGAAATTTTGGCAATTAAATAGTATTTGGTTATTTTCTCTATTTAAAATGACGTTTCTTGATAAAATAATAATAATAATAATAATAATAATAATAATAATAATAATAATTGTCTCTGTAAATTAAATATTGTTCATTGGTAGAAATGCGATACTTCAAGTCTTCGACCAATCTTTATTAAAAATTGTACACCAAAAAAATTTATTAGAAATTTTCGTGCGTTCAAATCACTTAATTATTCTTTTCGTACACACATTTTTAATGGATAAAGTATAACTTATCCCTCCAACCTCCAAATTAGAATCACGTGTACTTTAATCTTAAATTTTCAAGAATTTTATTTGCTAGCTGCATATGATAATTTCTGTTTGAGTTTCTTGAAAAATTAAACAAAATGACAAAAATGTGTACATGAAAAAATTTATAACTAATATATAATTATATTAAATATTCATAAAATAAGTTTTGTCCTCTTAGTAATCTCATGGTTTGTTAAAAAAAATTAGAACTAATATGACATGATTTTGAGTTTTTTTATTATAAGAATCAAAAATAAATATTAAAATATTTATAATCTTAAGTTTCTTATTAACTGAATTAAACTCTCTTTATACATAATTTTGAGTTTTACAATTGAATAGCATGACTCAAGTTGCCAAGAAAATTGCACCTTCCCTAAAATTTAATATTACATAAATAACTATTCATAATTCAAACTTATAAAAATTTACTAATTTTTTAAAATTTTGATAAACTTCTAAATTTGACAAAGTGACATCAAAAGTTTACATTTAAACTTATACAATTATTTCTATGTTACTCCTCCTCCTTTATATTTTCTGGGATCATCGATATGTATAATTTATATTAAAATTTTGTCATTTATTTATAATTTAATTTATTATTTTTACTATATTATTTTGGTTTTGTGGGGTCTATCCTTGTTTTTTTCCTCCTTTTACTTTAGGGGTAGATTACTAGGGCCTAGCAAGCATGGCCTGCAGGTGGTGTCAAATGAAATCATGCATGTGCACCCCACTCTGCAACCACATTTTCTTTTCTTTTTTCATTGTGTATGACAAGAAGGGTAAGATTTTTTAACAAATATATATCTAGGCATTTAATTTTTCAATTATCAAATCAATCCATCTCTTTTGCTTCCATCAACCAAAAATACCCCAAGCATCACAATATGACCAACTACAAGGCAAACGTACCACACCATTTTACACGTTCAAAGGAAGAAGATCAAGACACAGAATCAATGCAATTGGACATTAGTACAATACTAGTACTTGAAAATTCCCCTTCCTGTCGACTCGTATCATGACATTTTTTAGCAAGAATCTCATAAACATCCTCCATTGCGGATATTATGCACCTGACTTTGAGTCTTTATCTCCTTTCACTAGCAAAAAAAGCATTCAATTAAGATATTTGCTTGGTGCAGCAACTTACTTGCACGTACAAAATAATATACTGGATTACGTACTTCTTTTAATTTTTTTGGCCACTGACAAAATATACAGTGAAAAGAAAGTTTTATGTTAGTGGTTCATTTCATTTTATTGCAATTGGCTATAGTATCCTCAATTTTTCTATTGGAGATAACATAAAATGTACCTCATCATATCAATAAGAATAAGAAGTTGTTATTATGTTATTGCTGTTGTTGCTGCTACTGTGTGGTCGTGTCAGCTGTCGTAGATTATCCAACCACAATTTGCATATACTCTTGACATGTGTTAATAAGCAGCTATTTTAGACTTTTTTAGACAAAAATTAATTTGATATAATTAATACATGGCTAAGTGAAATTTAACGTCTTCCACTTATTTAGTTTGGTTCCTAACACAATCATATGGTAGTGCATTGCGCTCAACTCAATTCAGCTTCAAAGTGATCCAATTTATTAATTTTAATCAGCCGGTAGAAACAGAAGGCATGGAAGATATTTTTGAGTCTTGTAGAATTAAAAAACTATCGAATACCTTAGGCCTCCATAGTGATATTAAAAGGACTCAAAGTGCCTCACACGAAACCGGCTATGTTATTTAATTAATTGATGTTAATACAAAACTTGTAAAGAAACCAATAAGAAAGTATTAGTACACTGTTTAAGTGGATCAGTGCTGCAAAGAATGGGAAAACCAGCTTTTAAATATGGAAAGAAGAGGTTAAAGCTGAATTTCTTTACACAAGAATTTAATAATAATAATAATAGCAACAACAACTTTAGCCATTAGATGGAAGCAAAGAACTGATTATTAAGAAAACTAAAGCAAACTACATTCAAACAATGAGACCTAACATGATGTGGTATGATTGCCAGATAGTCATGTCCCTTAGTGTGTGATCAGTTATTTCATCCTCATGTCAGTGTGTATAGAATAATATTTATAATATTTATTGAGAAAAATTTGTCCCTTAAATAAATTTCAGAGAATAAGTACCCTAAGTTCACAACAAAAAAATCAAATAATGAGAAGGAGAAATATGTCTGAAGCATCTTGCATAATCCTTCCTTCTGTTCTCTCCAAACATGAGATGACACACCTTACTTAATGCTATCATAGCACAGAACTATTAGTATTTGATATGCTGCGATATGCACCCTCTTGAGGCTGGCCCTTTTTACCCCTCCTTTTGTTGTCTGTTTTAGGCTAGCTCTCTTTTGTGCTTCTGCTTTTGTTTTTTATATGTCCTCCCTTCAACATTATCTTTGATGTTTCTGCAATCAGCTAGCCAAATTGTTCTGAATCCAGTGCCTCCTTGACCAGAATTTATTGTCCTGACATCACACATCACACTAAAACACAAAGGTGTCACCCTGATATTGGCTGAGAGGATAAAGCCTTTTGCCTAATGTCTATATAATGGATAAACTTACATAACCAGTAATATTTTTTTATTAATATTATTTTACAAACAAAATTGATTATTTGGTGGAGTCGATTATTATTATTATGCAAATTGGTTATTGGTGGGCTATACACAAGCCTTGTTTTTTCTTGTATACAATAAAGATTCCTCTCCAATAGGTTGGACATTTTATATTGATGCTACTAGATTGTGTTGGCTTAAGCCTGCTTTGTGGAGTTTCACACAGTGAGACTGACCTATGTAGAGACCAGAGTTAACAGGTGTTGTCAATGTTATGTTGGGTGTGTGCTATGAAATGGTGAAGTGGTAGTGGAGGCTAATGTGCCTGTAAGGTAAGACAAAAGGGTTAATCAGAAACAAGTGAAGCATAAGCCAAAGCAACCAAGAAAGCTAAACAAAAGGGGGCACTATCTTGAGAGACCCTCCTTGCCTATCATTTTCAAACCTAGAATGATTGAAGTAATGATGATTCTTAGTCCCCACTTACCCTTTAAAAAAATAAAAATCATTTGGAAGAAAAGGGGCGTAGTACTTGGTAGAAATGTTGAACCAAAGCCTCTCCCAAGGGCCACACAAAGCAAGGTTTTTCTCTAGAGGGAATGAGTGCTCTCTTTTATTGCTATTTAATTGTGGACACTGTGGAATCAGAGAATTAATGAAATTATGAAAAATGACAACCTTGTTTTGTTTTCCTCTACTCCCTAGTGTGCTCCAATTTTCATAGTTAAATATATATATATATATATATATATATATATATATATATATGAAAAGTGGATGCATAGGTGAAGTAAGTCCACCCGAAGATCTCACAACTCTCTTGCTTTTGCTGTATGCATTGCATATATACTATAGAACGATATACACAAATACTATGGTTCTAGGATTCTCTGCAGTAAAAAGAGACAGCCATTTTAATCTTAATAACCTCAAAGATTTTTTAAGTTCATGCAAGAAGTCAAGACCTTAGCATATTGAGTAACACCAACCACACAAAATTAACTTTTGAGGTAAAAATACAGAAATATTCTTTTAGATACACTGGTAATAGTAGATAATATATTATATTTTTAGAAACACCGGTAATAGCAGATAATATATTATTGTTGCATCATACGACTTGTTTAGGCCTTTTGGGTATGTTCAATGAAAAGTCAATGAATAGTAATAATACGATCCAAAAACATCATAAGAAATTAAGTTAGGTTAAAAACTTAAATTAATTTATATTAAGATATAAAAATTATAATAAGAGACTGAATAATAACAATCCATGCTAAATAAAAGAACTTTTTTGTTGAACAAAAATATTATAATTTAATAGAAGTCAATTCAAAATAATCTTCTACCACCATATTTTTTGTTTTAGAATAATTTGACTAATTCTTTAATCATCCAAACTTTTAAATTGAATGGATCAAACACTGACCCATAGATTTTTTGTCAAATGATTGACCAATTCATGGATTTTATTGGCACTTTAGCTAGTTAGTTCTTTTTAAAAAAATAATTGTTGTTGATTTAGAGTAAAAATAAATACATGTAAATAGTTCTCAAAATAATATAAAACTCACTTGGGTCAATCGCTTCTCCCTCCGAGTAATTTTCCTTTCTCTATTGGCTTTGTTCTTGGCACGTTTGGCCTCAAATTAAACTAACCATGCAATATATAACTTCTCTCTTGCCTTCCCGGCTTTGAACTTGTGTATGCTCTATTAGGAAATTAAATTTATTGACGTTATTATGTGTTACATATTGTATTAATAATTATATTATGTTATTTAATATATATTGAATAAATTAAAGTGATCAATTAAATATGTGCAAATAGATTTTTAAGTAAATATGAATAGATTTCTAAGTAAATATGAGATAAATGAATACATACCAGTGTTGGGGCCAATTAGGTTTAATGGGAGCTTACTGGTCCAACCATAAAGAAAAACATTATATATAAGATTATAGTCTCCAATATATCAAATCAATTTTTCTTTTTTTCTTTTCCACCTAGAGAGAATAACCTCTAAGGGGTGATTTGAGTGAGGAAGACTAAAGTTTATAAGGAAAGACAACAAGAATAAAGGATAAATCATTGCTGCAACAGAAACAAGTACGCTTTATTTGTTTAAAATTTCTTAATGGTCCAATATGATGTTTCTGGGGTTTTATTGGGTGATAGTTTTCACCATAAGGATTTATGAATTAATTTTTCAATAATTGGTATCAGAGTCGTATCATATTGAATTATCAAGAATTAAATGATTTGCAAAAAAAATTATTTGAACTCTACTTCGTGGGTTCTTGGTTACAAATAAGGAAGATATTAGAAAAATAATGAAACTCATAAGTTAATTACTGCATTAGAAGACGTTGTTGTCAAATAGTCTTCCGTTTTTGGTAAATCAAAAGGTAATCTTTCACATTCTGCTAGGGAAGAGATTAGAAAAACAATGAAACTCATAAGTTAATTACTGCATCAGAAGATGTCGTTGGCAAATAATTTGCTGAATTTTTATTTATTTTAAAAAAATTATTGTCAACAATTAAATAATAATTTGTTATTAGGAATGACATTCAATCCATTATGATAAGGTTTGGATAATTTTATTATAATCTCATTCAAAAAATAAAGAACAATAAAATTAAGGAACTTAGGCATTTAATTAAATAAAATAAACCTTTTGGTTTATGTTTGTTTTATTTAATTATTATTGCTTTTAATTATCTTGTATTTCATAATAAATTGATTGAAACAACATTGTTGGAAAATAACATTTGTTGTAGATAATTCCTTATTGTGAAGTATAAAGATGAGTATATTTGTTATTTATGCGAATAATCATTGGTCCAAAGGAAGATTATTATTTGGCCAAATAATATATATACATGTGGTGATAAATATGTGACGATTATAAATATTTTCATGTAAGCAGTAGTCGGCCCAAGGGAAAACTATAGCTTGAAAGGATATATTGTCAATGTTTGATTACTGCGTTGCGAGTACTACTTACAAATTGATATTTTTGGTCCAAAGATCAAATATTAATGTTGTGCTAGGTGTCTTGTAAATGGGCACACATTGGTTTGAATTGTTTGTTTATGTCATGAATATGCATTTTGTTTTAATTATGCATTTGGTATGACATGGATGTTAAATATGCTATCAAATTTTTTCTTTATACAATTTTTGCTACTACTATTAATTATGATGTTCAAGTGAACATGATTCCTATGTTGAATGGGATGAACTTTAAATTATGGAAAGAGAATGTGAAAATTGTTCTTGGTTGCGTGGATTTAGACCTTGCACACTAAGGATGAAGAAACTCACTTTCACTCCGAAAAATCCAAAATTGGATTACATAGAGAAGTGGGAGTGCTCTAACCGCATGAGTCTAATGATCATGAAACGCTCCACTCCGGAGGTGTTTCGAGACTTTTTTTACTGATAGCACTGATGCTAGGAAGTTCCTCAAAGAAATTGAGCAATATTTTGCTAAAAATGAAAAATCGAAAACGAGTAACACATTAGCAAAACTCGTAACCATGAAGTATAAAGGAAAGGGAAACATAAGGGAGTACATTATTGAGATGTCTAATCTTGCTGGAAAAATCAAGGAACTAAAGTTAGAGCTATCTGATCATTTTCTTATGCACTTGGTTCTCATTTCTCTTTCTGCACAATACGGTCAATTTGTAGTGAGTTACAATACACAAAAGGATAAATGGACTCTTAATGAACTCATTGCTCACTATGTGCAAAAGGAAGAAAGGCTTCAGCAAGAAAAGACTGATAATGCTTACGTGACATCAACCTCTCATAATAAGAAAAAGAAGAGAGTTAAGGACACTACAGATGAATCACCCATGCTGAAGAAGCAAAAGAAGCAGGATAAGGAATTTACTTGCTATTTTTGCAAGAAGAGTGGACACATGAAGAAACAGTGTTGTATGTTGCATGACGTGAAAAGAAGGGTAAGACTCTTATTTTTGTTTGTTCTGAAGTTAATTTAGCTTCTGTACCTAAAGATATTTGGTGGGTAGATTATGGTACTACTACTCACATAAGTATGTCTATGCAGGATTGTCTGTGGAGCCGACCACCAAATGATGCTGAAAGATACATCTTTATGAGCGATGACAAGAAACTTTTAGTACAAGCTATTGGGAAATTTAGATTATTATTAAAGACTGGTGTTTATTTGAATTTGATTGAGACTTATGTTGCACTGCCATTTAGACTGAATTTGATTTCTATTTCTAGTTTGGACAAATATGATTATTTTTGTTCCTTTGGCAATAATAAAGTTAGTCTTTCTCTAAATTCAAATGTTATTGGTACTGATTCTTTAATTGGTAATCTTTATATGCTTGATACTATTACTTTTGATAACGAAATTTTGCATTCTAGTGCGCAAGGTACAAAGCAAAAATTAAATGAGAATTCTGCTACTCTTTGGCACAAACGTCTAGGTCATATCTCTAAATTGAGAATTAAGAGGCTTCTAGATGATGGAATTCTTGGATCCCTTGATATGAATAGTTTTCAAGTTTTTATTGACTGTATTAAAGGGAAACAAACAAACACAAAGAAAGTAGGTGTCATTAGAGCCATTGACATCTTAGAACTAATTCATATGGATATTTGTGGGTCATTCCCTACTGCCTCTTGGAATGGTTAACAATATTTTATTACGTTCATAGACGATTATTCAACATATGGTTATCTATACTTGATTCATGAGAAGTCACAATCTCTAGATATGTTCAAACAATATAAAGTCGAAGTTGAGCTTCAACTAGGCAAGAAAATTAATGCTATTAGATCTTACTATGGTGGTGAGATTATGGTAGATCTGATGGATCAGGAGAACAACGTCCAGGACCCTTTGCTAACTTCCTAAAGGAATGTGAAATTGTCCCGCAATATACAATGTCAGGCAAACCTAGCATGAATGGTGTTGCGGAGAGAAGGAATAAGACTCTTAAGGATATGGTAAGAAGCATGATTAGTCATTCTTCTTTACCTGAGTCACTTTGGGGAGAAGCATTAAAGACACGGTTTATATCCTTAATAGGGTTCCAACTAAGGCAGTGACCAAAATCCCCTATGCGCTATGGACAAGAAAGAAACTTAGCATAAGACATTTACATATTTGGGGTTGTCCAGCTGAAGCAAGACCTGATAAACCTAATGAAAGAAAGTTGGACTCGATAACTATTAGCTGCTATTTTGTTGGATATGTTTAACACTCTTGGGGCTTCAAGTTTTACGATCCCACTACGAGATCAATCTTTGAAACGGAAAATGTGAGATTTGTTGAGAATGTTGACTTTGAAGGAAAAGATAAAGTAAGAAATGTTGTCTTTGAGGAAGATAAATTTGTTTCTTTTCCTAACATTGTCATCATTCCTGAAGTTGTCGTCATTCAAGATGCAACTCTAGTACAAACAATTAATGATCAGACTCTTATTCCTTACATCATTCTAGAACAAGACAACAATGAATTTTCCCAATAGTACCTATGGAACAAAGTCAACAACCTCAATAAGTGTCATTAAGAAGATTCACTAGAGATAAGAGAAGTGCAATTTCAGATGATTATATTGTTTTTCTGCAAAAGTATGATAGTATTTTAGGCTTAAAGGAAGATGACCCAATCAACTTCCAATAAGTCTTAGACAATTATAATGCTCATAAGTGGATTGTTGCCATGAAGGATGAGATGAAATCCATGAAAGACAATGATGTTTGGGATCTTATTAAGTTAGCTGAAGGTGTGAAACCTATTAGTTGTAAATGGATATTTAAGAACAAAAGGGATTCAAAAGGTAATATTGAAAGATATAAGGCTCGTCTCATCGCTAAGGGTTTCACTCAAAAGGAAGGCATAGACTATAAAGAAACTTTCTCTTCGGTTTCTTCGAAAGACTCTTTTAGGACAATTATCGCACTTGTGGCTCATTTTGACTTAGAGCTACATCAGATGGATGTTAAGACAGTTTTTCTCAATGGCAACATTGATGAGACAATTTATATGACCCAGCCAGAAAACTTTGTTTTTGGAGATTCAAATTCTATTATTTGTAAGTTAAAGAAATTCATCTACGGTCTCAAACAAGCTTCTCATCATTGGTATCACAAGTTTCATCAAGTTATAATCTCTTATGATTTCGAGGTGAACATGGTGGAAGATTGTGTATATCATAAACTTAGTGGGAGTAAATTTATCTTCCTGATTTTATATGTCGATGATATATTACTTGAAAAACAGCGATATAGGCTTATTGCACGAAACTAAGAAATTTCTCACTATGAATTTTGAGATGAAAAATCTTGGTGATGCCTCTTTTGTATTAGGAATACAGATACTCCGAGATCGTTCTCGAGGTATCCTTGGGTTGTCACAAAAGACCTATATTGAAAAGATTTTGAAAAGATTTGGCATGAAAGATTGTGTGTCAGGAGATATGCCCATATCTAAAGGAGATAAGTTTAATCTTGAACAGTGCCCAAAGAATAAACTTGAGACAATGGAAATGGAAAAGATTCCCTATGCATCAGCTGTAGGAAGTCTAATGTATGCTCAAGCTTGCACTCGTCCTGACATAGTATTCATAATGGGAGTATTGGATAGATACTTGAGTAACCTAGGGATGAATCATTGGAAAACAGCTAAAAGGGTTATAGTTATTTAAAAAGAACAAAGGATTACATGCTCACATATCAGAGGTCAGATGAATTACAAATCATCGGGTATACTGACTATGATTTTGCTAGATGCCAACATAGTAAAAGATCCACGGCAGGTTATGTCTACATGTTGGCTGGAGGAACTATTTCTTGGAAAAGTGATAAGCAAACACTCATAGCTTCCTTTACTATGGCCGCTGAATTTGTTGCTTGTTTTGAGGCATCCAACCATGGGGTATGGCTGCAAAATTTTGTCACAGGGCTGAGTGTAAGAGTGGTATTGAAAGGCCACTAAAGATTTATTGTGACAATAAGTCAGCAGTGTTGTACTCCAACAATAACAGAAGCTCTTCAAAATCAAAGTAGATCAATATAAAGTTTCTAGTTGTTAAAGAAAGAGTTCAGAGTGAACAGATTTCCATAGAACAATAGGGACAAACTTCATAATTGCATATCCTATTACTAAAGGCTTAGTGCCTAAGGTCTTTCACGAGCATACTGCTCATATGGGTGTTATTCTGTTTGATGACACTATGGTTTAGTGGGAGTTCTATATGTTGGTGTTCTATGTAAAAACATTTATATGTTTATTTTATGCAGAATAAAGATTTTGATGTTATTTTCTATCTGAATATGTAATTTTGTGCTTGTGTTTCTACTTTGTGTATGCAGAAAATTAAGGATTGATCTCATAAAGACTAAAGAATGAACAATTGGAAATAGGCATAGTAGATATCATATTGCATATAATTTTCATGTCACTCATCCATACTTGATCTATGTAGTTGAAAATATTGGTGTGATGACCATGGAAGATTTAGTTATACATAATAGTGACAAAAGTCGTCATGATCTCATATTAATATAGGAGATGTACCTAATTGTATCGGAGGAGGAATCTAAAAACAAATAGCATATAGTTACGCACTAAGGATATATGATATAATTATTTCAGGTCAATATGTAGTCCAAGTGAGAGATTGTTAGGAAATTAAATTTCCTGACGTTATTATGTGCTACATATTGTATTAATAATTATAATATGCTATTTAATATATATTGGATAAATTAAAGTGGTCAATTAAATATGCCTAAATAGATTCCTAAGTAAATATGGGATAAATGGGTGGATACCAATGTTGGGTCAATTAGGTTTAATGGAAACTTATTGGCCCAACAATAAAGAAAAACACTATAGGATTATGGTCCCCAATATGTCAAATCAAGTTTTCTTTATTTACCATCTAGAGAGAATAACATCTAATGAGTGATTGGACTGAGAAAGATTAAAGCTCATAAGAAAATGTTAAAAGGTTATAAGAATAAACGATAAATCACTGTTTCAATGAAAACATGTACGCTTTATTTGTTTAAAATTTCTTGATGATTTAATTTGATGTTTCTGGAAGTTTATTGAATGATAATTTTTATCATAAGAATTTAAGAATTAATTTTCCAACATAATCTTTATTAACATCCTTTTATTGTTGAAAACGATATCCTTAACTTTCATTTACATGTCATGGTAAATAACTACATATGCTCTTGATAATCTTCTTTCATAGTAATACTCATAAGTAATTTTTATATTAATTACTAAATGAAAAAAATAGAATGAAAATAAAATTATAAAATTGTTTGGTTTGAAATAAAGAAAAAGAGGAAAAATAAATTTTAAAAAAGTAGCCTCTTTCTTACCGTGCGTTGTTTATTCAAAGATCTTACTCGTAAAACAAATCATATAATTGATTATGCATAGGTTATAATTAATTTTATAGTTCTTCAATCAAACGAATGAAATCTACACTTTTTCACTTAAAGACTTTCTTTCCCCTTGGCTTGGTACCGTCAAAATAGCGACTAAAGAAAGAGAGAGGCAGAAAAGTGTGATGAAATTACTGTACATCCACAGTTTGGTATGCAAGAATTATAAGGGAAATTCTCAAAGAAAATAAAATGGATCCCACTAAGAAAATTTCCATGCTAGGATGAGATTATTTGTGAAGAAGTTGTTCCCTCTCCTCTACTGCAAGCCGTCTGCATCATCTACACCCACACAAAATGGTTTTTTTTTTTTTTCTTTTTGCTGTTTTCTCATGCAATAAACATAAGTCATAATTATGATTTTTTTTTACTTATCAAATCACTCTAATTTAAATAATTATTTTCAATTAAACAACTTCTATTTCTATTTTATTTCTCACTTATCTGTTTTTTCTCTCTTTATTTTTTCTTCCCCTTCGGAACACAGTCTTTCAGACCCTTCTCACATACTAAAATAGTGTTAATTTATTGTTTAAAATTCAGTTTAATTTTTCTATCTCCTTTGGAAGAGCACAACCTGCACAAGAATCTTTAGTTTTGTTTGCTTTTAAAAAGTATTTTCTATTTTATTTTTGAAATAATTACAAAATATTTTTTAACTGCTTTATGTTTTATTTCATATTTTTATATTTTTTGGATAAATTTTTAAAATGAAAATATTGTGATAAATTTTATAATTATTAAAAATAGAAAATAATTTTTAAATGAAAAAAAAGACGTTAATTTTCACCGTTTTCCATGCGCTTTGTATTTCAATATTCAAAGAAAAAAAAAAGTATGATGAAGTAGCATTATTTTGCTTAAGCTTGTTTATTTTGTTATTTTTTGCTTTTATTTATTTGGAACTATCTTCTCTTAGAACACTGGGAAAGGGAAAGAGAATCATAATTCATAACTGAGAGGAACAATTGTGTTGTTTTGAAGTATGAAAATCCCGCCAATTCATGCATAGTACTACAATAGTGCGTAGATGTTAAAGCGTACTTTGTCTTGTGGCCTATGTCTTGCAAGGCTTAACACTTCTCCGTCAAACTCACTCATCAAAACCCTGCCACTGTATGCCTATCGTACTCTTTCCTCAACCCAAATGAACCCCACCAAGAAATTTACATTTTCCCACATTCTCCAAAAATGTTCCAACCTTAAAGCTCTGAATCCTGGCAAACAAGCCCATGCCCAGATGATTGTAACTGGTTTTGTGCCCACCATCTATGTTGCCAACTGCTTGCTTCAATTCTATTGCAAAAGTTCCAATATGAACTATGCATTCAAGGTGTTTGACAGAATGCCTCATAGGGACGTAATCTCTTGGAATACTATGATATTTGGGTATGCTGAGATTGGAAACATGGGGTTTGCACAATCTTTGTTTGAATCAATGCCTGAGAGAGATGTGGTTTCATGGAATTCTTTGCTCTCTTGTTATTTACATAATGGTGTTAATCGAAAGTCAATTGAAATTTTTGTCAGGATGAGATCACTGAAAATCCCGCATGACTATGCTACATTTTCTGTTGTTCTGAAAGCTTGTTCCGGTATTGAAGACTATGGTTTAGGGCTTCAGGTGCATTGCCTTGCAATTCAGATGGGTTTTGAGAATGATGTGGTGACAGGCAGTGCTCTAGTAGATATGTACTCAAAATGTAAGAAACTAGATAATGCTTTTAGGGTTTTCCGTGAAATGCCTGAGAGAAATTTGGTATGCTGGAGTGCTGTAATTGCAGGCTATGTTCAGAATGACCGGTTTATTGAGGGATTAAAATTGTTTAAGGATATGCTGAAAGTAGGTATGGGGGTGAGTCAATCTACCTATGCTAGTGTATTCAGGTCTTGTGCAGGATTATCTGCATTTAAATTGGGCACACAGTTGCATGGTCATGCTCTTAAGTCTGATTTTGCATATGACAGTATAATTGGAACTGCCACATTAGACATGTATGCAAAATGTGACAGAATGTCTGATGCCTGGAAGGTATTTAACACATTGCCTAACCCCCCTCGGCAATCATATAATGCCATTATTGTTGGATATGCTCGGCAAGATCAAGGTCTTAAAGCTTTAGAGATTTTTCAGTCTTTACAGAGGACTTATCTTGGCTTTGACGAAATTAGTTTGTCTGGTGCTTTGACTGCTTGTTCAGTGATCAAAGGCCATTTGGAGGGGATCCAACTACATGGATTAGCAGTCAAATGTGGTTTAGGGTTTAATATTTGTGTTGCGAATACAATTTTAGACATGTATGGCAAATGTGGAGCTCTGGTGGAAGCTTGTATAATATTTGATGAAATGGAAAGAAGGGATGCTGTGTCTTGGAATGCAATCATTACAGCTCATGAGCAAAATGAAGAAATAGTGAAAACACTTTCACTCTTTGTTTCAATGTTGCGATCAACAATGGAACCTGATGATTTTACTTATGGCAGTGTTGTAAAGGCATGTGCTGGTCAACAAGCCTTAAACTACGGTATGGAGATCCATGGAAGAATTGTTAAGTCTGGGATGGGGCTAGACTGGTTTGTTGGTAGTGCCCTTGTTGATATGTATGGCAAGTGTGGGATGCTAATGGAGGCAGAAAAGATCCATTACAGACTGGAAGAGAAAACAACTGTTTCCTGGAATTCAATCATTTCAGGATTCTCATTACAAAAGCAAAGTGAAAATGCTCAGAGGTATTTTTCTCAGATGCTGGAAATGGGTGTAATGCCTGACAACTTCACATATGCTACAGTTCTAGATGTTTGTGCAAATATGGCCACCATAGAACTTGGAAAGCAGATTCATGCTCAAATTTTAAAGCTACAGTTGCATTCAGATGTGTATATTGCCAGCACACTTGTAGATATGTATTCAAAGTGTGGAAATATGCAGGATTCCATGCTAATATTTGAGAAGACACCAAAGCGAGATTATGTGACTTGGAGTGCCATGATTTGTGCATATGCATACCATGGTCATGGAGAAAAAGCCATTAAATTATTTGAGGAGATGCAGCTTTTAAATGTGAAACCAAATCATACAATTTTTATTTCAGTCCTCAGAGCTTGTGCACATATGGGTTATGTGGACAAAGGGCTCCATTACTTCCAGATAATGCAAAGTCACTATGGTTTAGATCCCCATATGGAGCATTATTCGTGTATGGTAGATCTATTAGGGAGGTCAGGCCAAGTAAATGAAGCTTTGAAGCTTATTGAAAGCATGCATTTTGAAGCTGATGATGTAATTTGGAGAACTTTGCTCAGTAATTGCAAGATGCAAGGGAATGTAGAAGTTGCAGAAAAGGCATTCAATTCGTTATTGCAGTCGGACCCTCAAGATTCTTCTGCTTACGTTCTTTTAGCAAACGTATATGGTAACGTAGGGATGTGGGGTGAGGTTGCAAAAATAAGAAGTATAATGAAGAACTGTAAGTTAAAGAAGGAGCCAGGTTGTAGCTGGATTGAGGTCAGAGATGAGGTACACACATTTCTTGTTGGAGACAAGGCACATCCAAGATCAGAAGAGATATATGAGCAAACTCATTTACTTGTGGATGAGATGAAGTGGGCTGGATATGTTCCAGATATTGATTTCATGCTTGATGAGGAGGTGGAAGAACAAGATCCGTATGAGGGGCTCAAAACTACCGTTTGTAGTGTGAGGTAATAATGAGGAAAAAATTTAAACGCTGCTTGCAATGGCTTAATGGAGATTCCCCTACACTCAATGATGCTTGAGTCGTGCTGTTTCACATGCTGAGATTGATCCATATTTCCCTGCGTTGAATAGTGGCTTGGGTGAATTAGACCCTCAACATGGCTCTGGCTGGCAATAGGGTCACAGAGAATTTTGGCCTTTTGGGGGATTTATTGAGCATTCTGATCACCTCCAATATATATTCATCATCCATGCAGATTCGTTGAGATAAATACACAGTTGAATGTGATGTGGAGGAGAGCATCCAAGCATGTGATAATCTATATCTAAGGAAAAAAACGTGTAATTAGATTCTCCAGATCTTCTTCACTCTATTCATAAACCAGATACAAATTTGCATACCGTGGGATCGTTATGAACCGATTCATGCAAACCATCAAATGAGACTGGTGGGTAGATCTAACTCATACTCATTTTAAGTGGCGAGAAATTTTTACACTGATACTCTAGCTATATTTTTAGCTTGACAGACGATACAGTATGTTCTTTAGCACAAAAATTTAATGAGTTTCAACTGGAATAAAATCACAATTTTGATGTCAGTATTCTTTTTTTCCTATATATATATATATATATATATCGAAAAATTGTTATCAAGACTTGAACATGGGGCATGCATATACTCAATTTCCCATCCTTCAACCAGAACGTTATCAGTGCTTATATTAGAAATTGGCAATGAATAACATTTATTTCGATTCTGTTCTTATTATCATTCTAAGCTGCGCAACCCTATTCCTTTGTACTAATCATAAATTTAATATGATTAGACTTTTTATTTTAAGCAAAATACTTGCACCATTATTCTTCTGTGTTTGCATCTGCATATCATCCAAGGTTCATATTAATTTTCCCTTAGTACAAAATTTGATTGCTATTGCTATTGCTATTGCACCGTTACAAGGTTCATATCTACCACAATCATATTCTCCATTAGTACAAAATTTGATTGCTATTGCTACACAATGACTTGCATTGAAACCTACTATGTCAATGGCTTGTAACCTATACTACCCGGCATTGTTGTATTTAAGATTGGGGGGTTGCATCCCTCCACACCTCATTCCCCAATTCTTCACCTAGGTCCCAAAAAACGAGGAAAAATTCTGACTATTCATTCAAAGATTGACATCAACATTCAGATAAGCCACGGCTGAAAACAGTAAAACAAGCACTGGTAACATGAATAAGTGCTTAAAATTAAGAACTCCAGCATCTATTCTCCTCACAGTACCAGCATCTGGCATAGTATCTGTAAACTTAACTTCATTTGTAGATGAACTTTTCCAAGTCTTGTCCACCTGGGAAAGGAAAATAGGAGCAACAATTAGAACTTTGATCTGTTGACATTTTTCTTCCATGTGCTTTAATTTGTTTTAAATATTTAGACCCTCTTTGATCTAAGTGCTCATATCTGTGAACTTGTTATAAACATCAGAAAGTGGGTTGACAGAAACGCTAAAATGTTACATTTACTATTTTAGTGTATATTATATAAATCATAAAATAATACTTCCCCTAAGTAAATACAGTATAGGTATATAGGGGTAAATGGCAACACTAGAAGGGAACTAATCAGCAGATCTAATAACATTTCAGTGCCAAGTCTATCTCATTGGATCAGAATTCTACTAAGAATCAGGTGCTAACATGAGATAATATCATAATGTGTACTTAAGTTTATTTTCTATTCGCATTTAGTGTAGAGGAAGAAAAGGTCTATATAGCCAAAAATTAGGGTCAAAACTTAACAGTTAAATTTATGACAGAAAAAAAAGCATGCAGCACAGCTTGTTATCCATGAAAGGTGCATTTCATACCAACGTAAGTGGTGTTTCGCATTTGCTAAAACTTTCGGCTACATCTAAGTACCTAACTGTAGCAATAAGTGACACTTTTTCATCTTAGAAAAACTAGATTCCCCACAAAAGGCACTAGTAATGATTTTAAAAAAAATCAACTTTACATGTCGCACTGGCACATCTTAAAACCAAATACCAGACTAGCATTAAAAGGATGTTTAACAAGTAGCGAAGAAGCAAGCCAACTATTATCCAGATAATCCTTTTAGAACATGTAAAAAAAAATTAAAAGAATTAGGTTAAAGAACATGCATCTTTAAGCTGACTAAACTTTTAAGTTAACTTACTCAGGAGATTCTTGCACATCAGCCACATGTAAAAATAAAAATCAAAGATAATAAAGTCTGAAGTACCAACCTCATGGTCAGTGGCAAAAGTCACACTAACTTCTTGAGAAGGATGCTTATTTGTCTGCTTTAGCTTCATTACGAATATTTTGTTCTCACTTGCTAAGGAGGACAACTGCAGACAATGTACAACAGTTTCAACTAACCATGAACATGAACTAGTATAAAATAAAGCCCATAAGAAATCCAGTTAACCTTTTGCTAAGATTGAGTTTCTTAATAGTAATGCCCAAAGATTTTCCTTTCCAACATCTCACATTTCATTGCATGATTCAAAATTTTCAATCAGATTTGTTTTGAAGTCTTTCTGTTTTGTATTTGTTTTTCTACCTCTTCAATCAAGATGACTTAAATGTTTCTCAAAATAAATGCATCCCAATAGTCAAGTAAACCACTGCTAAATTTTCATCCTCTGAATTCTCCATTAAGTTGAGATTTTAAATTAAAAATAAATTGGAACAACTCTATATGTGAAAAATATATAAGTCAAAATCTAAATAATCCCTTCCCATCACATCTAAAAAATTGATTAGTTGTTCAATTGTTATTCACAAACTGAACCACCAAACAAAGCATCACATAGTTCCATACATGTTATATTCATACAACATTCAGTCATTATACTATGCAGACTAATTGATGCCATTTGAAATCCTAGCTGTTTCTGTTGATTAATGAGCCAGAAACACTTAAACTTAACATCATGCAGACAGAGACCTAGCATCCTACAAATAATCCCTCCCATCATAGATTCAGATGGTTTTATTACTTTATGGCCAGAAATAATATTTCAAAAGCCTGATCTTTACCTGCTTATTCAGATGCTCTCTCTCAACAGCCAGCTGCATCACCAAATTTTTGAATACTTTGGTCTGCTTTCCGATATCTTTAGCAGATGCCACTTTTGCTTCCTCCACTTGGTGTAGTGATCCCTCCAAGCATTCCAATCTACTCCTCAAGAAGTTTAATTCCTCATTTAAATCACTATTAGATTCAGATAATATGATGCATTTCTCCTCTGCACTGTCAGCCCGACTCTCAGCTTTAGAAACCTTTGACTTAAGATCCTTTATCACATGCTCCATATCTTTAATTGTGGAATACAACATACTTTGCTTCTCTTGACTGGCTTCAGCAGATGCTACTGCATGCTGCAGCTGTAAATCGGATTCCCTTAGCTGCCTCTCAAGTGACTCTACCTCTCAGATTTTCCGCCACCATCTTTCAAAAGAACCACCTGCTTGTTGAGTTCATCGTTAGTCTCTCTCCATAACTGACAGAGAGCTTCTGCAGTATTGGCCCGACTTTCCGCATTTGATACATTTTCTTTCAATTCAACAATAACTTCTTCCAATTCTCTAACTTTAGAACACAAAACATTATACTGTTCTGATATTCATCAGCGGAAACCTTTGCATTCAGTACCTGGCATTCAGATTCATTTAGCTGCTTCTCAAGTGAACACACCTTGACACTTAAAGCGACAACCTGAGAATTGTCAAGAATTAGTTTATCATTCAAATGTTCAATGTTGTCCGAAGCAACATCCTTCTCTTTCAATTGTTCTATAATCTATACAAGTTTCAAGCTTAGCTCTGAGCTCAGATTCACGCTGACTTAAACCATTCAAATTGAACTGAGAAAGCTGAAGACTACCCAACAGTTGTTTTGAAATTCCCGTCAGTATCGCATGTGCATTATCTGCCTCAAGCCATATTTCACAAGCATCAGTTGCTTCTTCCTCCATGAGAATTAGCTCTTGTTCTAAAGAAGCCATCCTTTGTTTTTCAATTTGCCTTAAGTCAATGAAATTCTTCTCAAGATCCATTTCATTTGCTAAAGATTTCTCTAGCATCCTCAGAACATGTCTTTGTTGCTCAGGTGTTTGCATGTTCATTACTGTGCTTACATTTAAAGATTCATCATCCTCTAAGATGATCTCACCCTCTTCAACATTACCTGTTGTTATTAAAAAAGGGTAATAAATATTTATCAGACATAGATAATTATTTAGACAAAGATATTCTTATTGCTCACACATTCATCAAGAATCAGCCTTATTGAGCCAATCAGTCAGCCCAATTTTTTTTCTTCTAATAAAAAAAGAAATTCATTAATGCAAGAGAGGAGTTCCCACTTTATTCCACAAGCAACATCACGTGGAAATTGAAGTGGAACCCCATAATATGATGGGACAGACATAAAAGATTTCTTAGAAATAGCCTTTTTCTAACAAAACTTAATGAAAACGACAAAATCATGAAATAAATAACACCAAGCAATCAATGTGCCATCAAAAAATAAAACCTACATAAGTGACTCAATCAATGAGATCTTTCACATACCATTTCCTCCCCTCTTATAAGAAGACAGAGTCCTCTCAAAACAAGCAGACTGTTTCTTGATCTCTGTAAAATGCTACTCAGACTGCCTCAAACATTGCTCAGAATCAAGCAACTTGTCTTGCCAGGGCTTGCAAGAGGCCACCCTCTCCCCAGAATCAGCAATCTCAGCATGAAGGGTGTCCGAACCTATCCAATTCCACAACCTCAGAACCCAACACCCCACACAACAGATCAAACTCCAGAAACTTCCCAACACAATCTATGTTGTCCATTTCATTCTCTTCTTTCTGCAAAACCAAGCCCTCCAATTCAACCCCAAGATTTTCCAAATGCATCACAAAATTGTTAAAGTTTGCAACTTTCTCAGAGAAAAATGCAACATTCCTTTCCAGCCCGGTGAGCATCACCTAGATCCCCAATTGCTTCTCCAATGGATGAAACACCTCCAAGATCAATATCAACAGTGTCTTCAGCACTTTGAGTGTCCATTTTTCTAATCCAACACTTCAACACTTGTTGTTCTGGAACCTGGGAGGAAACCCAAGTATTAAAATTCAAAAAGATTATATATTTAAGCCACAAAAGTGAATATAATTAATTGGAACCACCGCCCGGGGGGGGGGGGGTGTAAATTTTGCAAATTTAAAAAGGGAAAAGAGAAATGAATGGAGAATACTAAGTTTGAAGGAAATATTAGAATTTTTCCAATAATTGAAGAAGGAAATGGAACCATACCAACTGAAAAGTGGGGAATTTGAAACAAGAAGGAAAAAAATAACGGGTCGGTTTGGATTTTGGAACACTGAATTGCTGATTTCCGATAACAGATACGGTTGAACCCTAACCACAAACAAAATACACTTGCCCCTCACTGTCAAGCGAAGCGTTTTCAATTTTCACCTTTTTTTTTTCACACACTTAAGTTTAATGGACAAAAAAAATAGCCTAATGGGCAGTGGGTGGCTTTCTTTAAGGGGGGTATATGATGATTTACATGTGCCTTTTTATTTTTTTTTTTACCAGTGAAATTATTTCATAAACTTTCTTTGGGTTTAAGATGAATTGTAAAATAGTCCTAACTCCAATTATTTCTTATAAAAAAAAAAACAGAGATAATATTTTATCACGCCTACTTTTTTTCTAAATGATTAATACTCCTACTTGTTAATTACTATAATTGATAATTGATGGACTATTAAATGTATTTAACATAACAATTAAAAATTCATATTTTTTTATAATTATTCAATAAGTTATTTTTTTGTGTAAAAAATGTTATTTTTGTAAGTACCATAGAAACTCCAACATATGATAGTATTGGCACTTTCTTTTGGGATTGGTAGTAGTTACTTGAAGTGAGCATAACTACTTAAATTTAATCTTTATATGAGACAATGCTTTGAAATACACTAATACAAATGATATATTATAACACCCTCATATGTATCCGATGTATTAATAATTATTTAATCAGATTAGTGTAATAATTAATTTTAAAGTAATAATTAAAACTAACGGAAGCGTTTAAAAGAAAAACATGACGTCATCGTCATTTCCTTTCAAAATCATATCTCCTGATTCATTATGTATGGTACGTATCCATAATTACATATACGAATGTCATAGCGCCACAACAAGCATTTTCGATCCAGATAACATAAAGACGGCAGATAAAGACAATAAAGTCCATACAGAGATAGCAGGAGAATCAGAAACCACAGGTATCTATATACATATAGATATACATCGTAAAACCACCACTGTGACTATACAAAAGAGTAGACACCTAGTGTCATGATATCACAGATCACATCCTCACACGAGGGTACAAAATATACAATGTATGTGTAACACCCTGAAAATTAAAAAACTATGGTCAAAATATTATATGAATTATTCTTGCATAGCTATTGATGTGAGTATTAGATTATGAGAAATTTGACTGGTCTATATTTGAATTAATTAGGTGAAATATCAATTAGAGACATTAAGGAAACGTTTGAAGAGAAATGACCATGTTACCCTTTCCTTAAATTAGAAATTACAGAAATGCCCTTAAGGTGAAAATGACAATAATGTCCCTGGATATTTTTGACAATTACAAAAATGCCCCTAGATATTTTAGTGAGATATTTTAAGATGGAAATTATATAAATGCTCTTGGATATTTTGGAAATGACAAGAATACCCTTAGATATTTTTGGCTAGACATTTTATGGTAGAAATGACAATTATGCCTCTAGGATGAATGATGAATTTACCATAATGCCCTTCAGGCCAGAAATGACCAGATATCCTTAGAGATTTTGTGAGAACCTGATGAAATTACAGAATACTCTTGACTGGCAGAATATCAAAATAGTTTGTGACAAGAAATTCTAGCATAGAATTTCTATGAATTTCATAAGGTGAACACTTTGAAACATTAGTCAGAAGAATTCAAGTATTGGAAAAATATGGAAAAATAATAAATAGAATCTATAGAATTTTCTCTAAATTGTGGGGTGTCCAGATTTATTTAATAAAATGGTTTAGTAATTTTGATGATCAAAAATAGTACAGACCAATCAGAATTAAAGTAAGAGCAGTCTTGTATGTAAGGTTTGTGTAGCACTCTGTGTAGACTGCTTGTGAGCTATCTATA
>PYAF01001340.1:125625-135649 GCA_007407185.1 Glycine tomentella | reverse complement strand
TGTTTCTACTATAATGTTTGACTTCCGGATTTAACAATGAATGCAACTCCCTAATCCACTTGTATTCAACAAAGTTGAAAGGAAGACCATGTTCAATAATAGCCATTGAAATTACTTCACGCACACGTCTATGGTCAATTTCCCTAGACCTCAACTTACCCGCATGATCAATAAACATGGCAGCCATATCATGATATTTAAGGATAAGTTTACATTTTTTTACATGACGCAATAAGGTTGAAGTACCTATCTTAGTACCGCCAATCACATACTTTTGCCCACACCCATTGCATTTAGCCCTTTCTTTTCCATCTTCTACCCCAATTTTAGTAAAATGTCTCCAAACATCAGAAGTGCAAGATTTTGCCTTTTTACTTGTCATTTCACACTCATTCTCTTTATTTTTAATTTCATCTACATTTGGATTTACATTTCTCTTTGGACTTTTAACACCAACTTCATTCAAATCACTATCGGTAATTGTGTAATGTAATGGCAGTAGTACAAAAAAAATTACCAAAGCAACTCAAACAGTAAGGCCAAGGGGAAAATACAAATATACAGCTGAATTGAAATATTTACATTACACAATAGAAAGGTGCTGAATTGAAATATACATCAAAACACAAATTTCAATTTCCATGCCTTATCAATAATCAATAATAATAAATTAATAATAACAACAAAACATAAAATAAGTTAATAAGACCATTCTAGAAAGCCAAAGCAATAATAAACCATGGATTTCATTTTTTCCCTTCTAATTTGGTAGCATTAAGTGGGAGTTAACTTGATTTTATATTCAATTGAATAGATTGAACATTTAATTCTTCCCAAGTAGCCAATAATTATATGAAATCAAATCAACTCCCTTTTCAATGAAGTCCAAACATAAGGTTGGATTTCTAATCAACTCAAATCCCAATTTTTATAAAGGATTCCAAAACATAGAATTTGATTCCTAAACCAAATCAAATCATATCTGATTTTCAAACATTTAAAATACAGTGTATGGGAATCAAAGTCATTTGATTGCAACTTGCAAGGGTTTATCTGACTTACTAAAAATTGAATTCACAAGTTTACTACTTTACCTACAGAAAATTGCGAAAATTAAACTAAAACATACTTACAAGAACAAGCACTATCATATCAAAGCTCTTTAGTAATTGATTCTGAGAGCAATGAACCAAAGCCATAAAACTGCTACAGGATTAAAAGGTATATAAAATATGAAAAAGCACATCTTGGATTACAATCAAAGCAAAGCACAGGCACAGCCCAACAACTATACCAACCGAAAAATACAAACAAATATGAAGCTACATACAAAATACAAATCCCAGATACATAAACGAAACACCACTAGAGTCTAGAAGCATACCGTCCGTTCTCAAGAAATAAAGCTCGACGGAGGGAGGAAGGGAGTGGCCAAGGTGGCAGTGCCAGTCTGGCAGATCTGACGCGGTGGCGTTGGGCTAGCGATGCTGGCTTCGATTCCGGCGGTGGCGGTGGCGTGGTCGCGACTGGCAAGTGGCGGACAGACACCGGTGAGTAGTGGTGGCCACGACGAGTGGGACGGCGGCGCGGCTAGGGTTCGCGTTTGGCTTTTTGGGTTTCACTTTTTGCCCATTTTCCTTTTGTTTTGGTGAGTCTGAGAGTGAGAATGAGTGAGAGACCCGTGAGTGAGTGCTAAGAGTGACTGAGGGAGTGGTGAGTCACGTGAGTGTATGAGTGAGACAGTGAGTATGAGTGATTTTTTTTTTTTAATGAAACCCGTGAGCCAACCCGGCTCACCCGGGTTCAACCCGGGTGGGTTGTGGGTTAAGTGAGCCGGGTCAAAATAACCCGGGATTAAAGTGAGCCAACATTTAAGCAACCCAACCCACCAATTTTGGTGAGCCAAAACGGGTTGGCCCGCGGGTTGAATCCGTTTTGACAGGTCTAGCCTAAACATACCATATAATCATCAATCTAACCAACATTTTTCATACTCATACATTTCTCATAGCCAAATTCCAAAGTCCATAAAATTTATATTTCAAGGCTAATCCTTCATCACAACAACCTCCTAAGCATACTTTTTCAAAGGACCCAAGCCTAATTTAAGTTCTAACTCAAAAGGGTCACTATTCACCTCACGAACAAATTCTTAAATAAACGGTAGAATTTGTGTTTCTTATCTCTAAATCGACAAGGAAGACTAGAGGACAACTTCTCCAAGCTTGGGTGTCTTTAAAACGCCTCATTTCCCCTCCAAATTCGAAATTTGTGAAGTTCCCTAGAGAAAACGATTTCTCCGTTTGATGGTTTTCAAGAAAAAGTGATGATGGGATCTAACTCATTGAGTAGTTCCCTTCAACTTTCATGTTGGAAGTGAAGTGTTTTGGTCAAAGGTTGAGTGGTTATGAAGCTCTCAAGCCTTAACAATGGAGGAATGACACAAGGGAAGAAGAAGAGTAAGCTTTTGTCACTAAATGAGAGAGAAAATGTCTTTTTAAGTGACCAGTCCACGTCCTCGCGCTAACGGCGCCGCTCCTAACGCTATCAGCGCCGGATTAAAGAGAAAATTGGTCTCTGGCGCACCTCCCACGTTACTGGCGCTGCTTCTAATGTTGTCGACGCCGGATTCAAAAGAAAATTGGTCTCTGACGTGTCTCCCATGCTACTGGCGCTCCCGACGCTATTTCTAGTGCTACTGGCGCCAAAAATCAGACAGGCCACATGGCTGAATCTAACGATTAGTTTTGATTGTGTTCAAAGGTTTACATGTATAATATAATGCATGTATATAGCTCTATCACGTCTAAATGGATTATTTGCAGACATTGCATCATAATCCTTAGTTCTTAAAGTTTCATCATCTTATATCCAAATACTAGCAATTCTCGTTACTACACTTGCGGGAAGAATAAACTCAAATTTTGACATTTTTTTTAAAGAATTTTGACATAGTAACAACAATTAAATTGAGAATTAAATTAGTAATAACAATTTAAAAAAAGTTATTATCAATTGAGACACGTATTTTTTAAAGTAATCAACTTCTAACCTGAGTTATCTACATACCAAATATGTAATAATTTATTATTAGTCTTAAATCACTTATTAAAAAGATATCTACGATCTTTAAAATAAAATTGGTTGAAAGAAAGACACTTGGTGTCTTTATATGTATTTTTAACATAACAAAATAAAAAATAATAATTGAAGAAAGTAATGTTATTAGTTACATTTTTAAGATTCATAAAAAATATAAAAAATATAAAAAATATAATTATATATTAAAGGATAATTTAACAATAGAAAATATGTACATCTACAAAATTAATTTTCTTTATTAATATTCATAAGTTATATTCGACAAAATTAATTAAAAATTAAAAAAATAGTTAAAATCTAAAAGTTAAAAATTGAAAAATTGACTTATTAAATTATAATTATGTAATAAAACTAGTTGTTAAAATAACTAAAAAGTGTAAAAAATTAAAAAAATCATGATTTATTTAAAAAATAACAAATAAATAAATAAATAAATTAAAAATAAAAAAATATAAACTAACATTTTAAAAAATATTACTTTAAATAATATTTAAAAAAATATTAAAAATTACTAAAACAAAAATATTTACTAAATAATTAAATAAACTTTTAATTAATAAAAAAATTAAAAATTAACTAAAATAACTTACTCAACGATTCCATCATTAGCGTTTGCCTCGTGTAAACAAAAGACAATAATTCGCCAAACAATATGTACAATTTCAAGTTACCAATACAGACCAATTTCAATTAGACATTTGTTAATCTAGTAACCTTCTTTTTAAGGAAATCAAGTAACTGTTATGATTAAGTAAAATATTTTTAAAATATACTATAAGTGTCATATTTTCAATGCTCGATCTAATGGGTGCAAGTGCAACTTGCCACCACCAAATTATAGATCTCCTTAATTAATGTCTTAATTAAAGAATCAATAATAAAATTATTAAAAAACACGTTATAAATATAATAAAAATATCATAAAGTATATTAATATTTTTTAATTAATATTCTAAATACACTAGTTACTGTCTTACATTTTCCAGTATATTACATATAATAAATTATCGTGATTCGCGAGCAAAGAAAGTTGCTTTTGGGCGAAAAGAATGCGTGAACATGAGTTTGATTATGAAACGGGGAATGTTCTTCTCCATTAATTTTTTTAATTTATTTTTTCGTTGATATTTACTATACTAATACGGATCTAATATATAGATTTATTATTGTTAACCTATGAAAGGTTGAATAGAATCTTAACAATAAGATTTAACTTGTACATACAACTATGGCGAGTCACAATAAGCAAGGATTGTGATCTCAATAGTTGGAGAAATTTCAGTCTATATAATAGAAATATGACATTAGTTAAATTTGAAGATAATTTGTCTATAAATAAAAGTTACATACATAAAGAAAGTCACACATTCTCTCGACCTAACTTTTATATTATTATTGTGCACAAATCTCACTTTCATTTATTGGTATTTTGGTGCATAGGGATCAATATTTCAAGAAATATTTCCTTTATAAATACCTATGAAAGAATCTTTGATCTAATATAAGTATACTAGTAAATTTGCTAGTTCATAGAAACAGAAGACTACCAAATATAATTTTTTTTTATTCAGCTTAGAGTTTTTTTATTATTATTCAGATTTACCAAATAAACTGTATATTAAAAAATGGTGTAACTATTATTATTGTTGACAAAGATTATAAATAAAAGGAATGAATATCAAACGGACCTACAAAATTGACTACTCTCGAATATGTACCAGTTATGATAAGTAGGAAGAGTCGTGACGCCTTTGTATACCATTTTCTCCAATATTTAATTAAAAAAATTTCATTTGAATTTTTTCACTCGTAAGAATTAAATACAATGTGAAGAATTTTATAATACTCAAAAATTGAGTTAGACTCCTTAATAAAAAATTTACATCTGTGTTAAAAAATAAAAGAATTGTATTAATATTTCTACGACATGGATCTAACTTCTTTTTTTTTCTATTATATTCTAAGAAATTCTAAAAAATAGTGTTTGTCTCTAAATGCCTAGTACCATGTCAACACAGAAGACAATAATTCTTCCAACAATTACAAACGGTCCAATCTCTAGCGTGACCGAAGCACTAATTTGAATTAAGTAAACATTTACGAGTAATGGAGCAAAATAAAAGTAAATATAGTACTACAATGCATTTACAATGTATAATTAAAGTACTTTAGAAATATATTTATGGTAACTTCTCGTCGTAATGAGTACATTTATGACCTACATCACAAATTATATTGATTGATGTGTTCATCATCAGATACTTAGGAGAAATAATGTTGTTTCATAAATTAAAAAAATTATTGGACTGTGAATATCCTTATTAATTAACTTTGTTGTTTGAATTTATTAGATCAATTAGTCGACATAATTAACTATTTTGAAAAGATAGAAAATTTAAAATATAATTTATTAAAAAAATTATACGTAATTATCCTGTCAAAAAACTCTCAAATGATATAACAACTTATTAAACTGCAAACTCAAACATTATTTGTGGTCCTGCTAGATCGGAACTGCATGTGAAAGATATTTTATAACCTAAATTTACCTAAGACGTCAAACTTCAAAATGATTTTCTAGTAAATATATCTTGAATGTTAATTATTGAATTCTTACTCAGCACGCAGACATATGACATGTCTAACATTATTATAGCGCCCTCCAATAACAGTCATTGTTTTTGTTAACCGGAAAAATTAGCCATAACAAAATAATTTGCTAAAACAGTGATACCAAAATATTTTATCATAAACTTGTGGTTGCAAATGCAAGGACTTGAAATATATGTTCATTAATCATTTAAAATTCGAAAGAACTTCCGTATCAAGTTTGTTTGTTTCCATTAAATAACAAAGGATTAACACAGTAACAAAATACACATACAAATAAATTATTATTATTATTATAACTCGCATTCATTATATTTTTTTCAAATTTCATCTGCTACTCCTCTTTTTTTCTTTTCATCTTACAAAAAATCATTTAATTGTTTAACTCACATTATACTCATATCTTCTCCGTCCTAAGATTTAGTAATTTAACCGAAATTAGGTACAGACTGATCACATGACTTTTAATGAAATTTTATATTTAAAATACTTTTATCTTCTTCCTCTAAACCTGAAAATATTTAATGACTCTTGCTTCTTTTTATTTTTTCTGTTATTGAACGTGAACCAAGCTTTTTGTTGGATGTGAACCTACGTTGTTAATACACAGTGTTAACATCCTTTCTTCTTCTTCTTCTTCAATTTTTTATTTCAATTTTTTCTCTGATTGAATATGGTCATTTGCTTCAAATTTTACTGTTTTACTACTGCATTTGTATTTTTAACTTCTTTCTTTGATATTTTTTTTTATGGCAAGGTGTTCGATATAATGTCTCAATCAAGAGCTACAAGACACAACATAATGTTGAAGTGAAAAAATTGAGTAATTCAGTTCAATTTATTTACCACTTGTCCAATTTTATCTGGAAATTATACATTTCATTTGTCTTGATAATGTAACAGATACACAACTATTTAAACCAATTGTTTTGGTTATTGGTCCATTATCTTTCATTGTCTTCTTGAAATTCCTTGCAACTAATTATTATTATATTAATAAATTGTCAATAATTTTTACAATGCAAAACTGAGTATAAAATAGGACCATAAACATTGTCCCAAAAATTGCGCAAAACACTGGTTGGAATTCAAATTGGGTGTATTGAGGACATAAAGGGTTGGACAGTTCGAATAGATTGATTCATAATTAGTTTAACCTCTTTTTAAATAGTTTCTTCTTAATTGCTTGATTCACATTGATTTCATGGGAAAATATAACGAATCACAATACTCTTGAAAATTTTGTCTGCTGACATTTTGAAGTGTCTAAAATCTATAGACCTTGTGCACTATGCAATAAAGGTAACAACAATAATAAAGGTAACAATTTTATATTAAGTTCATAAAAGGTTGCTCCAAAAAGTAGCAATATACACCTTTTTACATAATCCTGTCATATAAAATCCAAAAAAAATCCTTGGACAACTATATATCAATGTGTATATCAGTTTCACATTACAAAAAAGTATGATCCTTCACAAGTATGTTTATATCCAAAAGTGATCCAATAATTCCCAAAAAAAATAAATTAATAGCTAATCATGCATCATGCATCCTTGTCTTCCTTTTAACTCTAAGTTTTTGCCTTTTTTAAGGTCTTGATCTTGTATCTTCTGTAGTGTTCACTCCTTCGCTTGAAGATTCAACAAGCACCTATGAATGTATGTGTTTGCTGAAATTGAAAAGAAAAAAAATCACAAGTTCATTTATATATTCATTCATAGGTTCATTCACATTTTCATTCACATTTTCACTTACAGGTTCATTCACATTTTCACTCACAGATTCATTAACATTTTTTTTTATCACAAGTAGGTTCCAAAATGCATCCTTTGTTCTACTAGTATACATATGAATATAAACTAAATTTTGATTCTCAGCACATCATTATCAGTCTTAAGGGAAAGAATTTTACCACTAGCAGTAGAATGAAACCACAAAATAAAATGGTGACGTGGTGGCAAGTCTAAGTCATTAGCAATGTTGTTCACACAGTCATGTGCGTCGAACATTCCAAACTTATCAGGATCAACATTGCATATCTCACTTGCTTCGTCCCGTTGGTCCGTAAAGTGGACCAAAATATTCACGTTGTCTGGTTCAGGACCCATGTATTCCAGTTCATCCATTGTGTTCCTATGGTTCCAAACATCAACACTATTTTAATCAACAATAATAAACAAATGATTTTCAGTTCATCCATTATTTTTCTTGTGGTCTCAAACATCAACGCTATTTTAATCAACAATAATTAACAAATGATTTTAAAAATCATAAGTGGTCCCAAACTGATCCCCATTGAAACCCCATTCAAAAATAGACAACAATAAACAATCAAAATTAAATAAATAATCTTAAAAAGTAACCTATATACAAGGTCCAGTTGTCACTTACAAGCAGAACCCTAGTGTGAACAGAAATCGTGGAACAGGAAGAGAAACAGAGACATTCATGAACGTCGAAGAGGAAGACAAACAAAGGCGCTCGTGATCGTCCTGAACTAGAAGAGGAACAGTGGAGAACTCGTGAACTGGAAGAAGAACGGTGAAGAACTTGCGAATAGTGAAGAGGAATGGAATGGTGAAGAATCTTCACTCGCGAACGATGAAGAGGAATGAAACATGAACGTCGTGAGAGGAAGAGGAACTCGCACCCCCTGAACGCTGAAGAAGAACTCGTCAACAAGAGGAAGAGGAATAGTATTCGCGAACGACAAAGAGAAATGGAACGTGAACCCTAAATTCTGAAGCTAATTGGGAGAGGATAATTTGGGTTTTACAATTAAAATGTAAGGGAAATTTTGTCTACTCACATATTTCAATTAACATTAGTTAACAACGTTAACAGATAGGGGTAAAAGTAATGTGCAAAAAAGGATGGGTATTGAATAAAATTTATACTGACAAATAAGAATAATATGAAGGTTTTTTCCCCAACATACACTAGTTGTATGTGTTTTATTCCTAATATATATTAATTGTAGTATTAAATCCCAATATATACTAGTTTTATTTTATGGTGAGAAATTGAGACTGTTGGTTTTATTTTTTATTATTAAAGATTTTTAAAATAAAAATAATTGTAATAGGAAGTCGGGAGTTAATGACCCGACTTCCCAATGTTTTTTTAGTAAAATATTTTTTATTAAAAATATATTTTTTAAAATATTCTAAAAATAATTTGTTGAATAATGAAAATTTTACTATTTTTTTGTTTAATAGTTTATTTATACCAAAATACATTACAACATAAATAATACATAAAGAATAATATCTGTTTAAGAAAAAAACTGAAGATGAAGATATGTTAGGACAATTTTTTTCTGTTATGTCCTTGTTGTCGTAAATTTCTTATAAATGCGTCACATTAAACAAAATTTCCTTTGCGGTAACCTCAATTGCAAACATATGAAAAAAAACCAGAAAAAAATGTGGAATCTGCCAATAACAAGGACATAACAGAAAAAATTGTTCTAAGATACCTTCATCTTCAATTTTTTCTTAGACAAATCTTATTCGTTATGTATTTTATTTATGATGTAATGTATTTTGATATAAATAAAGTATTAAACCAAAAAACCAATAAATTTTTCGTCATTCAAACAAATTATTTTTAGAATTTTTTAAAAATATATTTAAAAAAATAAAAAAAAATATTTTTTACTGAAAAAACGTTGGGAAATCGAACCCGACTTCTTATTACAAAATTTATTTTTAGAAAAAAAAAAAAAACTGACGACGAGAAGTTGGAAATTTAACTCCTAACTTCTCACTAAAAAATAAAACTAATATATATTGAGATTTAATATTACAAATAGTGTATATTGGAAATAAATCACATACAACTAGTGTATGTTGAAAAAAAAAAACTATTATTCTATCAATATTGGTAAACACAAACAAAATAAAAGTATTAAAGGTGGTTTTTGGATGTGAACGAAGGGAAGAATTAGCCCTTATATTTAACAATGCATAAAACATTATTTTCATTAATTCAACCATGTATTATTTTTACTAAATTTTAGACTAACTTAATAAATACAATACTGTGCTTAAGGGAAATAGTTACTTTTGCTAGAATACAAATGTGTTGATAAGTATTATATTAATGTGGAGGCACCAGCTTCCTACACCATTCTCAATTTCTTCTACACCATTATAGTTTTGAAAACCCAAAAATACCCCTGGCAGCTTTCCTCTTATATTCCTCTTATATTTATGGCATGTACAGTTACGTTGCAGCTTTCTTCTTTTCTCCCTTTATTCACTTCATTTTGGTGCCATTTTTGTTGCTACAAACGCTGTTCATTGGT
>PYAF01001340.1:103743-123655 GCA_007407185.1 Glycine tomentella | reverse complement strand
GCCAATTTTGATTTTTATTTCAGTCACTAATAATTTTTGCGACGGAATATTTTGGTCGCAAAAAAAAATCAAAAAGAACCAAATTTTCCGTCGCTAAATCGGTCGCTAAATCGGTCGCTAACCGATTTAGCGACGGATTTAGAGACGGATTTAGTGCCGCCCAAAATTGGGCGGGACTGCCCCCTAGAACCGCCCAGATTCAGGCGGGACCGGTCTTGCCCAATTTTGGGCGGTTTCCCCTGCCCCAGATTGGTAAATAGTTTGAAAACAGCCCTAAATGCGTAATTTTTTATTTAATTTGTATTATTTAGATTCTTTTGCCGAAAAATATCAATAGGAATTTCATTTCCAGCTTGCATAAATTGGTAAACACCTAAATTCCAAACTTTCACCATCTTTCTTAAAAACAGATAATTTTAGGGGGAAGGGGAAGTCGAGTTTTTTACTTATAAAATAAAACTTATATTCATTTTTAATTTAAATAAATAAATATTTTAAAACTTTTCTTATTTTATTTTGTTTAGAAAAAATCAAATAACTTTTTAATCTTGATAGATTAGTTAATTGCAATAAATTTTATAGTAAAGACGGGAAGGGATGATGTTTTTGGTGTATAATGAATTACTCTCTTTGTCCATAATTATAAATCATTTCAATTAATTTGCATTCATTAAGAAAAATAGTTAAATTAATTAATCACATTAAATTTATCAATTAATTATACTACCAATATTTCAAAATTACATTTTTCTTATTTGTCTATTCAATCAATTGTTTATCATTAGTGTTTGAAAAAAAAAGTAAAATTATATAACAAAACAAATAATTAATATATCTAAAAAATAGAAAATAATTTTATAAAAAAAGATAAATAAATTTCTGAAAATAAATTATAATTAACAAAGGAGAGAATATTAGATATTGAAATTTGAAATAGTGAAACGAACATATAGTCCAAACGGTTAAACTTGTAAGCATCAAACGTGTCAGCAGCTTTCCCCACACCATTATTTCAAGTTGCATACATAATTCAATCAGTTCACAATTTGGCATGCTTTACCAATATTAATATTAATTAGTGTTTATAATCTTATTACAATACTCCCTTCGTATCTAAATATAAGTAAAAAAAAAAATAGAATTAAATACTATAAGCAAATTCAACTTTTTTGACTGTATTTCTTTTGTTACATATAAAAAATAAAAAATAACATTTTTTTGTCTTATTTAGAAACATAAGCCTGTTTTATTGCTAAAAAAATCCCTAATTAAAGGTGATGTGTATGTTTACTCTTTTTAATGAAAATTTGTATATTTATTAAACTATCAACAAAATTAAGTATGTTCCTTGAATGAATTTAAAGAAAGATCTCCTAATTAATGTCTTGGAACGTTGATGAATGAATTAAAAATAAAAAATATTTTAGTGTAAAAATATAAGAAAATACAAAAAGTATAATGAACAATGTAACTTTTTGTCATTCAATAAAAGAAATACTTTAAATTCTTTAAATAGTCTAAGAATAATGGTTAGCATTTTTTTAAAAAAATATCAATCTCTTAAACTATTTAATGTATGATTGGTCTAGAAATAAAATTAAAATTTACAATGAAATAATTAATCTAATTATTTTTATTGATCACAATCAATTAGGTAATTATTTCTTTATATATAAGAAAATAGGTAATAATATAATTTTTAAAGTTCTTTTCAATTAATTTTTATTTTAGTTCCAATAACTCCTTTTTTTATTTATTGAATTCTAATGAAGGATAATTTAGAAAAGATATTTTTTAAACATAAGTAGTACAATTAAATAGCATTAATCAACTTTCTTAATCAATGTGAAATTAATTATTTTTACTTTTATATTTAGGTCTAGAATAATAATATTAATGTTAATATTATTTTAATCATAATATGATTGCGTGTATTTTTGTGTCTTTGATTCGTCTATTCGTCTATAAGATGAAGCCTATTGGCCACCAACCTCAAATTGGTTTTCCATTTGGTTTGTTTGGGGTCCTGTGGCTGCAGATATCCAACCTTAAATTCGGCCGTCGAATCTTTCTGGTCATTGGTTGTTTTTGATTCTTTCAAAAATTCAAACACAACCCAAAATCTCTTGGGAATTGCTAGATTCACTGCTTCTCCTAGCAGCAGATTTTGGGTTCTTCTAACCCAATTATTCATTTTCCCCAACTTGGTCTTGTTGAATTTTCATTGGGGTTGTAAATTCCTTCTTGTTGAGTTTGAAAGTTATTTCCTTTTTTCCCCTTCTGGATTCAACTCCCAAGTATTTGCTTAATTTGAGGTTTTTTTTTATCAGGTATTTAATTGAGCTTACCTGAACTAATTATTGCTATAAAAAAGTTTGCATCTTTGCTTCAATTTTATAACTGGGTATATTTTTGTTATTTGTTGTTGATGTTGTGTTTTTGTTTTCAGAATTGTTGTTAAGGTTGCTTTGAGGTTTTCCAAGGCTTGAAATCTGAAAATGACGATTGGCAGTCTAGCACCTAAGGCAGAGAAGAAGAAATCAAGGAAGAACAAGACTGTTGTTAATGAGAATGCACCCTTGTTGCCAAAAAGTCATGTTCAGGAGAGTGATGCTGGTTTTGATGATTTCAATGGAGCTTCATTTTCTGGGGCTGTTTTTAACTTATCCACCACAATTATTGGTGCTGGTATCATGGCCTTGCCTGCAACCTTGAAACAGTTGGGGATGATACCTGGTCTTCTTGCTATCATCATCATGGCTTTGTTGACAGAGAAGTCAATTGAGATTTTGATTCGGTTTACCCGGGCTGGGAAGTCTGCTTCTTATGCTGGTCTTATGGGGGATTCCTTTGGGAGTTATGGAAAAGCTCTGGTGCAGATATGTGTTATAATCAACAACATCGGTGTGCTGATTGTTTACATGATTATAATTGGTATGACCTTTATTATTGAGTTTAGTAGTACTTCAATTAATTTGGGTGGATGTTTATTGTTATCATAGGTTTAAGTTTCAACCATCAACCCCTAGAAGCAAGATCTGTATGATTGTTTGATTTAGTTTTGTATTGTTCATCGTGCAGGTGATGTGCTCTCTGGAACATCTTCAAGTAGTGATCATCACTATGGTATCCTTGAAGGATGGTTTGGTGTGCACTGGTGGACGGGCCGGACATTTGTTGTACTTTTTACAACACTAGCCATATTTGCACCTCTTGCGAGCTTTAAGCGAATTGGTGAGTCTTATTCATTTAATTGAAATAACAAAAACAAAAATGATTAGTTGTGTGATTGTGTCATTTAGTGTTGGGAAGATGATTGAGATCACTCGGATACATGCTTAGAACTTATGGACCATGGTGCATAAGTTCTAGTTTTGACTACCCCTGGTTGCATAATTGATGACAAGGGATTGCTACAAGGATTGTTGTCACACAACTACTCATCTCAGTATTTGTAGGAAGTGTTAAAGCTAATTTAAAATACCATTAAAGCTTAAGATGGTATTGGGTAGAATTTTCCCAATAATTGCTTGTTAATAGCTTTAGTTTTCTATTACTCAGTTTGGTCATGTTTTCAAATTATCTATTTTATCGTAGAATTTAAGTAATAAAAAAATTAAAATTGGAAACATTTATGTTGTTTGCTGCCTTATATTCTATATTATCAGTTTGAACCCTGATGACTTGACTTGGTGAACATATATGGTTATTTTGTTTTGAACCCTGATTGATCTTTAGTTTCAGTTGCAACATATTAAATTCCTTAAGCAGAGTAAATTTTGAATGTTCAATTCATGTGATGGGTGAAGTCTTATGTTGATCTATTTAGCTTCATCTTTTACGATGAATGCATGGAGGATTTACTTGCCTGCTCCGTGGTTGCAGATTCATTGAGATTCACATCCGCCCTTTCAGTCGCACTTGCAGTTGTTTTTCTAGTCATTGCTGTGGGAATTGCTGTTGTCAAGATATTCAGTGGAGGCATTGCTATGCCCAGACTCTTCCCTGTCACGACTGATGTGGCATCATTCTTCAGACTATTCACTGTAGTTCCTGTGTTTGTGACTGCGTATATCTGCCACTACAATGGTATGCAAGTTATTCAACCTTTGTGCCAAGCTTACTTTTTCTCTTGCTATACTTGTTTTGATGTTTTTGTATGCTAGTTTTTATTTCTTTGAAAGTCAGATGGTTGCGTTATGTGAATTTAAAAGTACTGATAGTTGTGTACTTTTTCTTCTGCAGTTCACAGCATAGACAATGAACTTGAGGACTCCTCACAGATGCGAGGGGTTGTACAAACCGCCCTTGTTCTATGCTCTTCAGTGTACGTAATGATAAGCTTCTTTGGGTTCCTCCTATTTGGCGAAGGAACTCTTGATGATGTACTGGCCAATTTTGATACCAATCTTGGTATTCCTTTCGGTTCTGTGCTCAATGATGCTGTTCGTATAAGCTACGCTGCACACCTGATGCTTGTATTTCCAGTTGTCTTCTTTCCGTTGCGTCTCAACATAGATGGTCTCCTCTTCTCAAAATCAAGGCCTCTGGTTCTGGATAACTTCAGATTTGCATCACTCACTGTTGCCCTTATTGGTGTTATCTTCCTGGGAGCAAATTTCATCCCTAGCATTTGGGATGCCTTCCAGTTTACTGGAGCAACTGCCGCAGTCTGTATAGGATTCATTTTTCCAGCTGCCATCACTCTTAAGTGAGTTTGATCACTGTTTTTTATTCTTCCAGGATTCTGATGATTGTTGGATCCCTGACATAGCTAACTGAAAATGCACTTATGTCCTGTTTGGATAAACTTTTCTATAAACACTTATTTGTAGGAGAAGAAATCAAGAAAGTAAAATGAATTACACTTCTCCCATTAGTTAAAATCAACTTATGTACTTCAACTTTTAGAGAAGTTAGATAAGGAGACTTCTATAAAAGTTAAATGTATTAGTTGATTTTAACTCATGAAAGAAACTCAACTCATTTTACTTTCTTCTCTTTTTCATTATTATTATAAATGTTTATAGAGAAATTTATCCAAACAAGGCACTACTTGTGGAATGTATAGTACCATACAAAGAAATTACGTGGACTTGTTAAAGCATAACAAAAGAATGGGGAAAATAATCTTTGTAATTTGAGATGATTATTTTCCACTTAAGCAATTGTGTTGTATATTAAAATTGTTGTTGTGTTTATGCTTTTGCTGGTACCTAATTAATGTGTTTTCAACCATGCAGGGACCGCTACAACATTGCTACTAAATCAGACAAGATTTTGTCTGTCATTATGATAGTCCTTGCAGTCTTCTCAAACGTTGTGGCTATATACAGTGATGCATATGCCTTGATCAAGCAGAACAAAACTTCACGCGAATGATGGCCATGATTTTAGATGAGAGGAACTGAATTGACAGGGTTATTGGTCAATTAGAAAATCGGGGTTTTCTGAGAGGATCTGATGGGTTGATTTGAATAAACAGAGAAGCTACCCTGTGTACAAATGTGCTTCAGAAGTGTTGAGGCCAGCAACATGCGTTCAGCCTCCTTTGTAATTTTTTGCCATTCTGTTGTTATAGTTGAAGTTTTTATTGAATATTACTCTCTTTCCCTGATTTATTCTTCCTCAAATGTAATAATAGAAACCTTTGTTGGCATTTGTATGTATTTATTCTATTACTTAAAAGAATTGGACGAGAGAAAATTGTAGCTTTCATTTATTCTCCCACCCCTTCTCTTTTTTCTTGTTCTATTTGTTAAAGAAATTGAATCGCAGATTTGAAAATTACTTAGTATTCTCATTTTCCCTGAAAGCAGTATTTTTTTTTTTTTTTTCAAATTGAATATTGTGGCAACTAACATGATTGACTATCGCTTGGAAATCTTTTTAGTAACTCATTTTGCACAACAGTTGTGTTTTGTTAATAAGGTTATGAATATGCTTATGAAATTTTTTATTTATTTGCGAAAAGCCAGAACACCCAAAGGGGAATGAAAATTATACCATCTCAGTTCCACTAATTGACGTTGTATAGTTTTATACGAAAAATGACAAGACTAAGGGGGCATTCACACATCAAAGGGTCTATATCTGTGTGAACTCTAATAAAGGAAAGGATTGTGGCAAGGAATATACACTGTCCCGTGGAACATAGTTTGTTATCTTAATGCATCTCTTTCATTGAAATATAAACTCCTGATTTTTCAAACAATGACTGAATTTGTCAGAGCTAAAAAATCTGTTATTATTTCTCTAAAAAGCATAGAACACTAAAATTGAGCAAGGCAAAAATAATAACTCCTCAAGTGATTCATCTAGTCACACTGACACGACTTCTGTGATTGCATTTATAGAAAGAGCAGAACACTTGCAAGGACATCAAGAACAAGAGGAAGATGGCAGCAAGGAATGTCAGAAATTGCCATGAAGCAAATACATAAAGCTTCATGAATTTCCAAACTTTGATGTTCATCCTACCATTATAATGCTGGTTAACATCTTCAATGACTTTATCCAAGAATGGCACCCTTGTCAATTTAATGGACTTGCTCATCCCATTCCACAAGTTAGCCACCTCTTCATCACTCTTCAAACGGTTCAAAATAACCCCCTTTTCTCTAAGAATCTTAGCATCCTCCTCAGAGTCAATAATCCCATTCATCAATTCAGTGTAACGGGTGAAAACCAATGACCCTGATGCAGTAGATGCTTCATAGGCAACTAAGTTTCTCAACAACACTTCACTGTTCAAGTCTAAACCAATTGTTGGAAGGTTCAGTGTTACTGTTTTTACATCAAATCCAATAGTTGATATGTCTCCATTGGTGGCGATGAAACAAACCCCGGACTTTGAGAGTTCTGTGACTGAAGGAATAGCAATTTCCTCCATTAAGGGTGGTTTGTTGATGACATTATCTGAGCTCAAATTCCCATTTTCTGCTTTGGTTACTTCTTTATCCTGAGAGAAAAATAAGTATTCAACAGGTTGTTTTATAAGTCCTACTCCAGGAAGGTTAGAAATGACTGTCCAAGGCAACCAAATGATAACTTTCATGGCTCTACATTGTAGGACTTTCTTAATTAAGCTTATTAATGCTGTAGCGAATTTTGAAAGTACCCTCCAAACCTCACTCAGAAATTGCTTGACATAGTTCACAATTGATTTTTCATTGTCCTCCTTATCTCTGTGTTGATCCTCTAATTGGACAAGATCTGATTGTTCTTCCAATTTAGGCACAATCATGGCATACAAAAAATCTAGCAAATGTGTACACTCTGAGACAATGATCTCTGGATAGTCCTTCTCTATCACCTTGAAAGGAGAAAGTTCTTTGAACAATCCTATCATCAATGAAAGCAACATGTCATCTGCTAATTCTAGTGATGAGAATTTGAACTCCAACATCTTTCTCAACACAAATAGTGGAAGTTGGTTTTCAAGCATTACTATGTCCTTCAAGATTTCATTATGAGCAATTTTCCTCCCTGCATAATCCATCAAGTGAGACATTCTTGATGAAACTCCTGGTATCATTTCTCCATCTTGAATGGTATAAACTTGAAGGAATTCAAGCAAAAATGAGGCATCAATTGCCATCATCCAAATCAGCGTTTCGCCATTAAAATTTAAGTACCTGTGGTAGCATGCTCTTATCCTATGTTCTAACCTTATCAATTGGTCAACCATGTGTTCTAACTTGAGGTTTTGTAGTTGTTCTTGGAATCTTTTTGCTGATGCAATTTTATATCTCTCCATCTCATAGAGTTCTTGACGCCAATAATGATAAGGTCCTATAGCAACTTGTTGAGGCGTATAAGAATCTGGATCAGTAGCCATAAGAGGCTTAGGCACATCGAATATGGACACAGGGAATTGATCATCATCTTCTAGCACTTCATTAAGAGTCTCACGTATTTGAATCACCCAGCGAAACTCATCAAAGTTGGTTTTGGAAGCATTTGCTGTGGTGGGTCTGAAATAAGACATGTTTTGTAGAAATTAGTTTCAGTAGGAATGAATGAGTTGTTTTGGTTCTATGCTTAATGAGAAGTGAAAGGAGTTTAAACTATAAATTATGCTTTGAATATCATTAATTAATGGCCATTATGTGACAGTTTTATGTTCAATGGTAAGAAATGCGTTAGCATAAAAAATAGTAAGAAATGCGTTCCTTATGCTTTAAATGTAAATGAATTACAGTAAGTTATTGCTTGCCAGCAAGATTGAGTTCGTTTTGTTTCAACTTTTTTTTTTTTCAATGAAAAATCACTTTTATTTATAAAAAAAAAAAAGAAAAACAGTTTTAATTTTTTTACTAGTATATTTATATAAGCTTTTGAAAAACTGTTATAATTAATTTTCAAAATTAAAAGTATATTTAATCTTTGTAATGAAAAATAACTTACCTTGATTTTATAAATTCTATTAAAAATAAATAAATTATTGTTTTATATATATAAATTTATTTTTTAAAAAGTTTAAATAAATGCTCTCTAAATTTCTAATTAGCCTTTAAAGCGAGGTGAGTATGAAAGTATAATATTTTTCTTCTACCAACAAGGTCCAGAAATTCCTTAAGAATGCTGACAATCCCATGATTTTCAAGGGATATCTTTCTTTCGGGAAATAAAATTCTTCTTATAATAATTGGGGTATTTATGCATGTTTTTCATATAATACTATAATATTTTTATTCTTATAATAATCGGGATATAAATTTAACATTGGAGCAACCGCAATGTGCACAACGAAAAATTAATTTGCTTGCTAATTATCATAAGTGGCAGAAATGAAAGGTAGAAAACTGAGGAGAATTTATGAACATTTTTCGTATATAGATCAGATTCAATCCTCGCCGTTCAACTAACCTGGCACACATCCAACGGCTCACATAAAAAGGGGTTCATTTTAAACCACGCCTCCATCCAAAGCTTCTTCTCATATCTGCCACAGAGACACAGCTTCTGGTGATTTCTGCTTTCTCCATTTCTCAAAGTTTGCATTTTTTTTTTCTCTTTATCTTTTAATTCTTAACGTTTAATATATTGGGTCATGCTTTGTTGGGTGGTTCCTTGGTAATAGGATATGATATGCACCTTTTGTTGAGTTTTGTTAAAAATCAAATATAAATAAATTATTATTTTATTCTTTGATTTATAATTTCATTCACTCATTTACTCATTCTCATGTGGTATAACAAATATCCCATAATAATAGAAAAAAAATAACAATTTTTATCCTATGCTAACAATCAGTTTAAATTTAAATAGTTTCCTATCTAAAAGACAATATTTTAAATTCAAAACTTCCTTTCAACACTCCCTTCAAGTTGGTGCATAAATATCCGTATGTTCAACTTGTCAATTGTTTCTTCAAACACTTTTCCAGGAACGACTTTGATCAGCAATAGATTCATGAGGTGTTTTATGATAGTCCACAACATGTATTTTGATTATGTGAGGTAGAAAAAATAACTAAGATACGAGAAGGGATTCAGAACAATCACATGTTCAAGTCAATAGACTTTAGGGCTGTATGTGAAGAATTCAGAACAGTGCAACTGATTTCACATCAATGACCTTCAAATGAAATACGCGCGTGGAGAATTGAGATAGCAAATCAAGAACCATCAAGAGTAAACGTTAAACAATGTTTAACCACTCAAGACAAAAGTAACCAAGGTTTAATCATCTATGACAGAAGCTAAAACAATACTTAACTACCATGGACAGAAGCAAACAAAGGAACAATGCTTAACCACCACACATGACAGAAGCTACGATCATCAAAACAAGCCTAAAAGGCTGAAAAAAATAAGGCAAAAAAAGAGGCCAAATATCAATGAAACATTAAACTGCATAGTAGAAAACTCAATGACAACAACAACAACATCAAAAACTGCACCAAGAAGCAAGAGCAAGGACGAAATTGCGAATCAAAAACAGGATCAGGAACAGAGACAACCAGATGCAGAAACCACGAACAAAAGCTTGAATCAGGAACAAGATGCACGATCAGTGCAAAAAATTGATTCAAGCCAGGACCAAAGACACAAAGGTTATGCGGGTAAAAGATGAAATTCATGATTATAATCATCATAATTTGTAGAGGAATCAAAGAAGACGAAGGTTAAGGATGAGAAATAAAAGTGAAATATAGGTATTAATACGGGAAGAAAACAAAATGTAAGTTTCAGAATGTGAAGAAGAAAGACTTTTATGACACATAAAATAATTTTGTTCATGGAGGATGCGATGACTCTTATTCATGGAGAGAATCATGACTAAGATAACATGTTAAAAATTAGATACGAATAAATTATTATTTTCATTCTTTCATTCATAATTTCATTTCACTCAAAATTTATTTATACAAGTGGGTATAACAAATATCTCATAATAATAAGAAAAAGAGTAACAATTTTATCATATCTAAACATAATACTAACCACCAATTTAAATTTAAATAACTTATATTTCTATATAAAATAATAATATTTTAAATTCAAAAACTTTCTTGATTCTGGAGAAATTATTAGGTGCATCTGGAGCAAGACATTTTTCTTGCTCTGATCCATTCATTGTTCGTCATGTCAACAATCTATCTAGAAAAAATAAAAATTGTCATTAATCTACCTAGAAAAATTAATTGTCATTAATATAAGAAATAACAATGACCCACAATGCTGACATGGTGAACAATGAATGGATCAGAGAAAAAAAAAAATGTCCTGCTCCAGGTACACCTAAAAATTTCTCTTGATCGTTAGTTCACACTTGTCTTTACAAGCTTTGTTATTGTCCCTTTCCTCGTACCAATGCTTATGTGAGCACACGTGATAACTACCTTGGCATTGTTTCCTTGTCACAATCGAAATACTCAATTGGGTCAACCGGGTTTCATGAATCCACTCCACTGTCCAGGTACACGGTCCCTGCTGTTGTTGACTTTGGTCTGTGTGAAGAAGAATGTGATGGTAGTGTTGTTTTTGAAGGAAGTGAAATGGTTGATACCACCCATTTTGTGTCCAAGGAGGAATTGCCTCCTTGGGGAGAAGTAGAGCTGGAAGATGGTGATGTTGAAATAAGTGAAGAATTTGATACATCTTTAGTGTCCAAGGAGGAGTTGCATTCTTGGGGAGAAGTAGAATTGGATGATGATGATGATAGAAGAGTAGGTGTTAATGCATATTTTGTGTCCATAAAGAACTGCCTCCTTGGGGAGAAGCAGAAGAAATTGATAGTGGTGTTGATGACAACGCCCAGGACAGTGTTGAATGAAGAGCGAAGGGGGATGCATATTTTAGGGCTAAGAAGGAATTCCCTCCCTGGGGAGAAGTGGAAGATGCTGCTGCTGATGATTTTGACAACAGTGTTGAAAGAAGAGCAAATGGGGATGTATATTTTGGGGCCAAGGAGGAATTGCCTTCCTGGGAAGAAGTAGAAGTGGAAGATGATGGACACCGTGATTCTAGACCTGTTGAAACTACTCTGTCGGCTCCAGAGGGGATAGGACTAATGAATGAGCACGGGGCGCTTTTTCTTGAGGAGTTGGGTGAGAATGTGCTGTCTAATAGGATTTTGGTGCTTAGTAGAACTAACAAGATTAGAAGTGCAATGGAGTATTTTAGGTCTATGGAATTATCGGCTATTTCTCCAAATATCCATGCCTGTAATTCTCTTATTAGAGCCTTCTGAGAAATGGGTGATTTGATGATTCCATCAAAGTGTTCAATTTAACGAGAGCAAAAGGGATAACTACAGGGCATACTTATAGCTTGATTCTTATGGCACATGCAAAAGCTCACGGTTGCGATTCAGCTCTTAGATTCTTCAGAGAACTAGAAAGTAAATGTGATGTAAAGAAGGATTTTGATGCAATTGTGTACAACACCATGATATCTACCTGCAGAAATGTTGAAAATTGGAGTGAAATAGAGAGGTTGTGGAGGAGTGTGAAGGCAAACGGGTGTGCTGCTACGCGTGTCACGTATCACCTATTAATCAATAGTTTTGAACAATGTGACCAAAGTGACCTTGCTCTTTATGCTTACCGTGAAATGGTTCAAAATGGATTTGAACCCGACAGCAAAACGTTGAATGCTATCATTAGTGTATGTGCTAAGGAGGGAAAATGGGATGCTTCATAAAGTGTCGTTAACAAAATGTTGAAGGATGAGCTTAAGCCGAACTTAGTTGCGTGCAATGCATTAATCAACTCACTTGGAAGAGCAGGGGAACTCAAGCAAGCATTTCAGGTCTACAACAATATGAAATCTTTAGAACTTAAACCAGATGCATATACATTCAATGCTCTACTAAGTTCTCTTAACAAGGCTGATAGGCATCACAAAGCTCTTGAGCTTTTTGAGATGATTGAAAGAGATCAAACATCTCAATTCAATTTACATTTATACAATACTGTTTTAATGTCTTGCTCAAAGCTTAGGTTGTGGGATAGGGCTATAGAAATGTTGTGGCAGATGGAAGCTTATGGACTGTCTGATTTGACAATGTCATATAATCTTGTCATCAGGACCTGTGAGCTTGCAAGGAAGCTAACAATTGCACTGCAGGTGTACAAGCACATGGTTCACCAGAATAGCCGTCCAAACATATTTACTTATCTTTCCGTGATTAGATGCTGTGTTCGTGGAAATCTCTGGGAAGAGTTAGAAGAAATCCTAAATGTGAGTAAAAAGCATTTTCAAATTTCTAAGCAATATTTGTCTAGTTTGTTATGAGAATTACAGATGATAGAGTGATAGTTGCTCAGTTGAAAATGTTTTTTCAAAGAGATCGTACTTTAACCTCTATCAATTTATAGTTTGTTTATGCTAGCACTACTTTCACACAAGACACAACTATTTCATCAAAATAATTTATGAATCTTATGTCTTTAATTTATGAATTGTAAATGATATCAGTTATGAAAAAGGTTATCATTTGATACAAAGTGATATAGTAAGCATTTTAAAAAATCCCTATGAGATGATCTGCCTTTAATCTTTGCACTGTAAATGATATCAACTAAGAAAACGGTTATCATTTGGTACTAAGTGCTATTGTAAACATTTTAAAATTCCCAATGAGATGATAATAGTTTATGAATTTTCTGCCTTTAATTTGTGTACTGTAGATGATATCAATTATGAAAAAGGTTATCATTTAGTACACATTCTAAAAAATCCCTGTGAGATGATAGTAATTCTTTCAAAAAACCTTGCATTCAGAAAGTTGCTAGACAGTTAAATTTAGTACTTCTTGGTCTTGATATGATAAATAGAAGCCACTCACAGCAACATTTGCAAACCATGCTTTGTATTGTATACATGAATAATTTAGATCCAAATTGTCTTTTTTTGAGGCAAATAATTATAAATTTTAATTAGAGTAATAATTAATTTACCTTATTTTCTGGTCTTATATATATATATATATATATATATATATATATATATATATATATATTTGACCTCCCTGTTATCTGTTCTTTATGCAACAGAGCATGCCAAATGCCACTCTTTATAACGCAGCTGTTCACGGGTTGTGCTTTAAAAATGATGACTTGGCAAATAAGGTCTACACAAAAATGCTAGAAAGTGGTTTTCAACCTGATGTCAAAACACAAGTAATGCTTAGTATGATAAGGAAAAGGAAGTAACCAATAGCTATTAATTGCTATAACTTACACAACATTTTTGACTTCTTGACGGATTTTACGCTACGACACTTCACACGGTGACACTTTATTCAACATTCTTGTTGGTCAAAACTCTTTACAGGTCAGAACCCTCTGTAGATAACCCTTACTAAGACCTCGAAAATTAGTTTTGTCTGCTTTCAGGATCAACGACTAATCCCACAAATCAACACAACAATTTTCAACATATTTTGTCCTCACTCACTTCTAGACTTATGATATCATATTTAATTGTTCCACTAGTCTATTTGTTTCATTCATTGCGTGCACTCTATTTGATAATTTCTTCATCTTGTTTCCATTCTTTTCAAGATACAGATTTTACTAACTCGGATATAACTAATAATTTTGTTTTATCAGACTTCATTGTTAGGTTATTTTACCTATTTCTAGTTTAAATTATTACATTGAACACTAATATATCATCTATATGATATATTTGAAGTTATTTTTCATTATCTCAACCTTACAATTTAATACAAATTATGATCCGCGATTCAAAAATTGGCTTTCCAATTCATAATTTGAATCTCAATTTCTCTACAATGCACCAAGAGATGGTATATTAAATGTTTGGTTTCTCTCAACTGGTTGAGAATAAACAATGCAATCATGGAGCAGCAGCACATTCAATGTGCTAGGTTGTCTCAACCAAGCAGCTACTTCAGGTCCTTCTGATTTAAACCTCCCCAAATTACACTCAGCAATCTGAAAGGGTGCACCAATGCCATTTACGAGTGCCTCGACAGCCTTTCTTAAAGTGCCATTGCCGACTACTTTGCTATGCTTGCCCCATCCAGTTAATATACTGCAAAAAGGTTATGATTAAAACTTTAATCCTCATTAATCCAATTAAGGATAACAATAATATTAAGAGGGAAAGATGCAAACCTCAATATTGGAGGCAGCTTCTGGCCTCCAAAAACAGTGGTACGCAATTCAAGCAACCATGTATGCACCATTGCACAAGCTGCTCCACAGGACGTCAGATGTAGATCCAAGCATTCAGTAGACCAACCCCCTTTCCACACATTTCGGTTTCTTCCTTCAATCACAACCATTTGAGCCCCTAGTTTCTGATGTCAAAATCAATTTATTATGAAAACAGAGAAAAAAAGGAAAAGTTAGATCAATGTAAAGAAAGGGTGCATCTATAAACTCCCAATGATAATCATTTCACTAATGAGACATCAATTCAACACATGCAGTAGCATATTACAAAATTAACAGATGCAAAAGTACCAAGTTTCTAATCACTCAATTCTACCTGACCAAAATGCCACAACATATCGGTCAGAGCATTATAAAATGCAGATGCTGTTGAAGAATCCAAGTGCTCTAGTTCATCAAATAGTGTCTGAGCCTGATCCCATATGCCTTGCCCGTGACCCATAAGTAGCCCATGAGCTACGCCATAGACCTGACTGTCAAACACTCGGAGTGCATCTAACAACTTTGAAGCATCTTGAAATGTCTCGCAACAACTGCATACAACACATTGAATTATACACTTAGTAATTGGTTGTATATTTATTAGAGAATTTATCAAAGTACGTCCTACAAAAAATAAAGGAAAACAAAGACAGTGATAGGTGGTAACAAAAAGTAAAGAACATTGAATACATCACCCATGACTAGGTAATGGTTTGAAACAAAAGAATAGGAAGTAATTGCAACTTAGGATGAAATCCCAAGGATTGAAGATGTAGCAATCAACATAATTAGGGGATAAAAAGGGATGGATAAAGTGAAATAAATCACAACCAAATACAGGTGAATTTTTAATTAATAATTAGAGAAATAGAAGAAAAGTTTTAGTTGAGAAAATTGGACATATTCTTTGAATAAAAAATAAGACATTACAGCAATAAAACCCTTGCTTAAAAGAAATCTAAAGCCTTAGAGTAGATCTAATCAAAGACATCTAAAGTAACTTTAATTGGAATAAAAAGAAACTAAAAGAAAGCTGTAAAATATTAAATAACACTGCCACAGAACCTACAAGTGTAAACGATACTGAACTGTGAATGTTACATTCCTGGGGGGAATAAATAATGTCTTATGCCTTTCCATTTCAAGCTGATAGAAATCTATTTCCATTTGTGAGATTAGATCTTGATATTGTATTTATGATTAGAGAGTAATTAGGGATTGTTCATTATCACTCAGATTAGATTGATTCTATGTAATTAATGCAGATCCTATTTGTTCATTATAAATAAAGGATTAGTGTGGTCATCCTTAACACACAACATTAGAGTAAATAATTCTTATACAGTTATACCATTTACCTCTTCTATTCTGGGGTAACATGTAAGTGACAATATAAAATAGAATGGTATAAGACAAAAACAAATATTGGATAGTTATTTGCTACCTGCAAGCATTCAAGATGGCTGAAAATGTGACAACATTAGGTTTGATTTCCATTTCGTGCATTTTTCGAAAGATCTGCACAATGAAGAAATGGTCTTGTCTGCTCCTCTTATCCTTCTTCGTAAGACCTGCTTTTTCAGCAGCAAGTTGCTCCAACATCTTCATGATTTCATCATTGTTCCCAATGTCAGTCTTCTGATCTTGAAAGTTACCTACAATAAGCCTAGAAGATGAAGGTTTAATTTGATGCTCATTGGCTTGAAAAGGAGTATCAACAGCACATTCCAGAGCTGGCAGCTGCTGTCCTATTCTGAAGGCATCAATAATGGAGTTGTAAGTCACAACATTTGGCCTACTTCCTTTCTCTGTCATCACATCCAGCAGCCTCAGAGAAGATTCAATCAAACCATTTTTGCATAAAGCATCAATTAGAGCACTGTAAAATACAACATCTGTCTTCATGCCTCCCTGCTTTAGCTCTCTATAAACATCCATTGCCTCAGCATACATTCTACCTTTAGTGTATATTTTAATCAATGTTGAGTAAGTTAGATCATTAGGATAAACACGTCTTGCTTTCATCTCATCAAATAATTTTTGGACCTCGACATACTTGTTATGTCTTCCATATCCCTCGATCAGTGCATTATAAGTTACTACGTCATTTTTTATCCCACAACACTCCATCTCTTTGAATTTACCCACTGCATCCTCAAACCAACCAAGATTTGCATATAGTCCAACCAGTGTATTGTAAGACACCCTGTCCAACCTAATCAGCAGGTGCTTCATTTCATCATATATATTTAGGGCATCTTCAAAGCGCTCAGCCTTAGAATATCCAGCCATCAAAGTACTATAAGTCACCACATTGGGCCAAATGTTCTTAGCAGGCATCTCCACATCAATAGCATGCCTGGCAAGATCCATCCGTCCACCTTTACACAGCGCATCCACATATGTATTATAAGTATACACATCACGCCCAATCCCTTTCCATTCCATTTCAGCTAACAAATCCCTACACAGTTGCCACCTACCCTTAGCGACACAAGTTTTGAGAAGTGAATTGTAAGTAAGCCGATCCGGCAAACAGCCGGCAGCTACCATCTCCTCCAAAAACTTAACGACTATTTCAAAGGTAAGTTCCCCTTTAGCCCCTGCATCAATAATGGCATTGTAGGTAACCAAATTGGGTTCCAAGCCAAACTTTCCCATGCTCCTCAACAAACTCACCGCCTCCGAAAAGCGATCGTTCCTGCCAAGTGCACTAATCATGGCAGAAAAGGAATAGACAGTGTTTCCATACCCTCTATTCCTAGACTCTTCAAACAAATCCAAGGCAAGCTCAATCTTCTTTAACCTGCCAAGGGTCCTAATCATGTTGCTGGTCAACTTCCCCATGAAAGTATTATCAGTAGCCCTACTCATGGCAAAATCATAGGTCCTAGTGGCTAGCAATAGGTCACCAGTATTGGCAAACTCCTTAAGCAAATAAACATAATCCTCAGCAACATAAAGCCTATAATGAAGCAACACACTATCTATGGTAGCAATATCATTACCAGCATTGGTGAGGCTATGCAGGACCTCCTCGGCCGCCTTCGAGTGCTGCTGATTGTTGGGGACGGCCCTGGGGCCGCCGGAGTTCATCTTCCCCGGGTTCCGGTTGGACCACCGGCCGGAAAACTCGGGCGCCAGCCGGGTTTTCTGGGCGCCAAGCCACGGACTCAGGGAGGATGAAAATGCAGCAGAGGCAGTGGCAGCTGCAGAGGGAACACCTGCACCTGCACCTGCACCTGCACCAGCACCAGCACTTGATGCAGGTGAGGAATAGTACCTGGTGGAAGAAGAAGAAGAAGACCACCGGTTCCGGTTGTTGTTACGGCGGTGATGGCTCCTGTTTTGGTTATGGTGGTGGCGCTGGTTGTTGTTGGAGGGTCTTGGGGGAACGGAGGAAAAGTGGGGTCGGGGTGTTGGGGTTGACGCCATTGCACTGTTGAGGCAAAAGGGTATACGAAATGAGGAAAAAGATGAGAGCTTTGAGGGTTTTTGATTGAGTGGTAGCTGCTGCTGCTGAAGCTTAATGGAGTGAGAGTACAGAGTATGGTGGTGGTGGATTCAGTCCACGCACGGCTTTCAATTTAATCTTCTTTTTTTTTTTTTTCCTTTCTTTTCCAGACATTATCCCTCGTTCATCCCCTTTCCCTTCCTCGGTTTAATCATTCCACACCTTTTCAGCTACTCTTATTACTATTATTATAATTATGATAATAAAATAATTGGATAAGAATAAGACTTAAGAGGATTCCATATCATTCTTAGGCTTACCAGTTACCATAATCTATCCTCAACTCTTTACCTATTTCTTAAAACTCGTGACTTTAGTGTTTTTAACGATTTTTAGTTGTTAAACTTTAACTTATGTTTTTATGAGTAAATTTTATGGTATGATTGATTTAGTGGAGATGAAAATAGAAGACATATAATATGAAAAAGGAAAAGTAGAGTAGAAATTAGATCACATGTTGTGTTGTTTGTTTTAAGTGAAATAATTGAGAAATAGAGTAGAAATAATATTGTAAATTTATTTGGTATAAATGGAATAGGAAGAACAGAATTAAATTGAGACACAAAAGTATCTTTGTGTCAGTATGTGAGTAGTTCTAATAAAAAAAAAGTAATTATAAATCACAAAAAATTGATTACTTTGGTTGAATAATCGATTTTTACTTATCAAGATTATTTGTTTGAAGACGAAAATTTACTCTCCAGGCTACCCAGCTTTAAAGTTAACTTTCTTCCAAGTCATTTGTACCAAACTCCGGCACCTCATAGTGTGTCTATGAGTATTTTTCAATAATTAATGACTTTTGTTTTTATATAGTTAAGAAAATTTTATCTTTTTTTTAATAAAGTATTAATAAGAATGTCAAGCAGCCAGATGACTTAAATAGAGAAAAATATAGACATTATTTGTTACCAAATTTTAAAAAAAAAAACAAGTTTTATCATGCAATTATACGTCTAATTATATTATAAGGTCATAAACATTTGGGCTTTAAAGGAACAATATAAGAGAAAAGTAAGAGAATCAAGTATGAATATGTTAAGATGAATGTGTAATCATAAAAAAAAATATAGAATACAAAATGATATTAAAAAAAAAAAATTGGTGTAACATTCATTGAAGAAAAATACGATAGAAGATTAATAATAAGAGTGCCAATTAGAAAAATAGATTACATAATTTTTAGCTGAGAGAAAAGGAGTAAAGGGAGACTCAAAATGATCTTATAGGAAATCATCATAAACTTAATAATATTTTTAAAATTTTGATTTTTAACTATGCCAAATGATGTTATCTAATTTATGTAGTCATCCTCACCTAGTTAGTAGGATACGTAAAGATTGATCTAGAAGGGATAGAATCTTTACGTATCCTACTAACTAGGTGAGGTTTACTACATAAATTACATTGTGTGTGTATATATAAATATATTAAATTAGTTAGTATAAAATTATATAAATTTAATTTTTTATGTTGTTATTACAATAATGATTAAGATTAATTAGTATAAAATTAGTCATATTTGTTTTTGTTTTATAATTTAAAGTGATAATCAGTGTAAAATTATGTATATTTAGTTATGTTTTTTTTTTGTTATTATCATTTAATATAAATATCAGTGTTAATTTTATGTGTAAAAATAATAATTTGTTTAAAAATTAGTATTTATTAAAAGTTACATTTAAACAATTATAAGAAGAAAAAATCAACTTTCCCTTTATAAGGTTTATGGATCCACTGAGGATAAAACTTTATTTCTT
>PYAF01001340.1:15661-92202 GCA_007407185.1 Glycine tomentella | reverse complement strand
ATCCCATTTCGGGTTCCACAAGCATGATTCAAAAACAATGTCACCTACCATGTCAAATTGAAATATAATGTTCCTAACTATTTAAATAGCATATCATTATTAATATTTGGATATTCAAATGAAAAATCCTGTGCCTAATTATTTTAAAAACACTTTTTTCAAAGAAAATAGCCCTATACGGATTGGGCAATCCGTATGGCTTATACGGATTGGGCAATCCGTATGACCTATACAGATCAGGCAATCCGCACAGTCCATACGGATTGCCCAATCCGTATAGTCCATATGGATTACCTGATCCGTATTGGCCATACGGATTGGGCAATCCGTATAACCCATACGGATTGCCGAATCTGTACCCCTGTCACGCATTACCCGATCCGTATCCTCCATGCCCGACCACCAGACCTCCATGGACAGCGATTGACCAACCTTAAACTACAAACAACTCACCAGGATGACGACACGGACTCAAGGGTTCACCACCAATGCAATGTGATTGCCGACAAAGCTCCAACAAACCTCCAACAACGTCCGACCGAATAAATGGTGCGGCAGAGAAGAGGAAACCGAATGCGCTCAGGGAAGAGGTTAAACTCAATAATGCTACCACAGAGGGAATAACACAGCAAACTGAATGGGGTCAGGGAAGAAGAACTTGGTGTCGCCGGAGAAGAAAATAAAAACGTGCAGGAGAGAGAAGGAAGAAGAAAAGCTTTTCAAATTATTTCTTTATTTTTTTTTAAATAAGGATTATATTGGGAATTGCACTGTTTAAAATGGTGTATGAGAACTTTTAGCTGGTGTAGGAAGAAGCACTCGTGTTATGTTCTCTCACATTGCATGTCCTTTACTCTCTCTGTCTCTTCTTCAACATCTCTCTCTGTTGCGAAGAATCGCAATGACGAACTCCATGGGTCCCCCACCCCCCAAAAACCCTAATCCACCAGACAGCTCGCCACCGTCAATGCCTCCTCCTCCTCGTGACTCAGCGTCACCGTCACCGCCACCGCCACCGCCTCACGATTCGAGCAACGCTTCCTCTCAGGGAGCCGCAGTTCCGTATAAGATTCCTCCGTGGAGCGCCGCTCCTTGCCATGAATTCTACCTTGAAGTTCTCAAGGACGGTTCCATCATCGGCAAATTCAACGTGTTCGAGAAAGGAGCTTACATGTTCGGCCGATTGGATCTCTGCGACTTTGTGCTCGAGCATCCCACTATATCTAGGTTTCATACTGGTACGTTATGCAATCACAATTGCGTTTCTTCGTCATCTCTTCTTAACTACGTGACACTAACAATATAAGACTAGATTTTTTTTTTTTTTTTTTTTGTGTGTGTGTGTGTGTGTGTAGAAAATGAAGTTGCATACTGCAATATTGTTTTGCTTATGGTCAATTATGTTAAGGCAATCTCTTCCTTTGAGTGTTGTGGTAAATAAGATTAGAGTTGATTATATTTTACCATACATCAGATGATATAAACCCCACCTTAGCCTGCATTATCGTAATAGCCAATTTGACTGGATTACCTGCATCCATTTTGAAAACATCTAGAAGTCATATTAAAGTTATGCATGACTTTGTGAATTTCTTAAATAAATTTTTACCGTTATTGGTCAGACCGTGGCATTCTGCTTCAGATTATAGGGTTTAAGGTGTTGAAGGAGGTAACTGAAAAAATAGAGACTTTGAATAATATTCTCTTGAGTATTGTAATGTGTTACAGTTTTTATACAAAACATAAAGTACTAACACTTGTTTATACTAATACAATATCATAATCCTTAGTAAATAGGTAGAAAAATCATGAAATAAAACCAAATCTGCAAACAAAGGAAATAGGGGAATTATTCCTCGGAGATAATGTGTAGATTACTCTAAATCATTTCAAGATATAATCAAGATATCATCAAATAGTTTTCACATGTTTTAACAATTCATAAAGCTCGCCCATGATTCTTACCAAGTTTTCTTTTGTCTTTTGTTAGTTGTACAGTTTAAGAGAAGTGGAGATGCATATCTCTATGATCTTGGGAGTACTCATGGAACCTTTTTGAACAAAAATCAGGTATTACAAAGCATTTCCTCTCCCTTCTAAATTTTGGTGATACTTTCTATAAGATCTTGAGCGAATTACAGAAACCTCCCGAGGTTTAATCATATTACACATGCATTCCCTCCTTTTTTTCACCCTACAGAAACCCCCCTAACTTTTGCCTTCATATTACTCTAGCACCCCCTACACCCCAAACAGTGGTAGCTCTGTTTAATTTACGCGTCATGTGACAAGCATGTGCATTTTTTCCCCTAAGATTCCCCCACTTCATCTTCTTCATTAAGCCCCTTAACCAAAATCTTTTTGCAATCAATAAAAATTTCTAAGAAACTTTACCAACAATTTTGTAGGAGTCGTTATCAATAATATTGAAATGAAATTGCTACAAGCAAATTAAAACTAGCTTCAAAATTTATATTAAATAAATGGATACGTAATTCCAATTTGTAGGAGTCGTTATCAATAATATTGAAATGAAATTGCTACAAGCAAATTAAAACTAGCTTCAAAATTTATATTAAATAAATGGATACGTAATTCCAAAGCAATCAAGAACTCATAAGCCCAGAAGCAAAGAAACTCAATGGAACAACACTATTTCAGCAACTCAAAAGCAAAGGCAAAAAGAATATCACAAACCACACCTCTCACTGGCTCAAACGCGCGAAGCCGTGACAACGAGCTTTCCCACGGCCTCCAGATCCAGAAGACCTTCAACAACATCAAGATCACCATCCTTTGTGGCTTTGTCACAGTTGGCATCAACCTCGGCTCCTCTAACAATGGCGTTGTCAACCAAAACCTCATCAAAAGACCAGTTTAGATCCGCCGACCCCTTCGATCTAAACCTCCTATCCCGACTGAATCTGCACTGCCATACTCCACATCTGGGGTGCCTCATGCGCTGCCATCCCCATCACAAATTTGTGGTGTTGTCATCACTTGCTGGAACGTCGATGGCAGCGGTGACGGAGTAGCATGGTCAGTGGTTCTTGGTAGTGGAGGAGCTTCACAAATTCATGGAGCTCCTTGCGATGAGTCCACACGAGGCCCTTGCTGGTGGCGCTGTCGAACCCTGTGACATCGTTGAGCTGCGCCACGGCGCAGCGTGACTCTTCCTTCTGCAGAGAGCATCAATGCTTGGTTGTTCCATAGGTCTGTTGGAAATAGAGAGAGGGCATTTTTGGGTTTGATACAAAAGATGAAAACTAACGGTGTTAGGGGAGGGAAGGCCATAGAAATGTGAAAAAAAAGGAGGGGGTACATGTGTAATATGAGTAAACCTCAGGATAGATTTATGTAATTTGCTCTAAGATCTTTGATACATCAAATATTTTTGGTAATTCCCATTCCTTACTTTTTTCATGTTTGGAATAATATACTGTGGCAGAGATGCTGGAATTGTCACTTTTTTCTTATTACAGCTCTTATTCTTAAACTATTTTTTTATTTGAATTACCCTTTTATGCTATTTCATGTTTTTACGTGAGGCATAATAACTGTCGCTAACATGTAGCTATGCTATCATCAAGGTGACGCCTGGTTTGAGTGTTTTCTGTTTTCATTTTCAAAGAAAACCGAAAACAAGAGTGAAAATACATTTGATTAAAATTTAGAAAACATTTTCTTTGAAAATAGTTTAAAAACAGACCCAAAACTGAAAACAATAAATTAATGTTTTCAGCCTTTTTTGAAGAAGTGAAAATGTGGTGGCACCTTAGAGCACTTTCTTCTGGATACATGTTTTTTAAATCTTGAAAATTTGAAAACAAAAATGGAAGCAGTAAATAAACACTCCAACCAAGTGCTAGTGGACTGAAGAAGAGTTGGCTAAGCTTATGTGCTGAAATGGTTCAGTCAGAGATGCTTTTTGCCAAAGCCTTATCCAAAAGTGATTAACTAAACCCCATGTTTTTAACAAATTAAAAACCTTTAATTACCTCATTTGCTACTTGGGCTGCATCTAAAATATTTCCTCCTGCACTTAGTGAACGAAGTTTATCAATTAAAGACCTCATTTAGCCAAGGCACAGATATTCTTGACCAGAGTCTTGTGTTGTACTTACTGGTAAGGTGATAGAACTGGACCAGAAAAGAGAGGAAAAAGAGTGTGTAGTATTATTATGATGGAGCTTCCAACTCCCAAGATATGAACAAGTGAGTTTCGAGGTCTCACCACCCTCCAACAATCCAAAGCCTCTCTCCCAATCCCTCAACAAACTATTTATAATTTCCTCCTAACAGCTACTAACTAACAGTTAGTTACAACTAACAATTACTTATCCTAATTGTCTTAACTAATTGACAGCTTCCAAGGGAATCTCCTAGCATACACTTCCCCCCATCTACAAGATGGACCTTGTCCTCTAGGTCAAGTTGAGGAAAAACAGCCTGCCTTTCAGTAGGATGGGTCTCCTTCATCCTCTTTTTCCATAATCATTAGTCTGAACTATTTATTCTTACACACATTAGCAAGATTATACTTCTCTTTACAAGTGAAACATTCTCCTTTCCTCATTTTCTCATTTACTTTTTTGCGGGTGACAAATTATGGAAGATTCTTCTACCTTGCATCCACTGGATCCTGTTTTAGCAACCTTACTATTTTCTGGTTGCCAATCCCTTATAAATCTATGATCCGAATAACTAAGTTTCTGAAAATTATACCCCTTACTATATTACTCATGGGTAACTTTCCTAAGACTCGATTCTTATCTTCCACTCTACGATCCTTGACCATAGATTCCATCAAGTTTTTTGGTTCATGGAGCCTTACGTCAGTGCTGATATCTTTTTTCAGCCCCTTGAGAAACACCTCCACCAGAAACGATTCCTCCAACCCCTTCACCATTTTGATGTGTTTCTCAGATTGGCCTATGAATTCTTGCACTGTTTCTTTCTATTCCAGCACCAGCAATGCCTTAAAAGGATTCCCTAGGTTAGACGCTTGAAAACTTTGGGAGATTGCGACCTTGAACGATTCCCAAGTATGGTTTGGGTTCCAAGATTCCCACCATTGGAACCACCCTAGAGCTTCTTCGTCCATGACAACCATTACCGCTTCTAGCTTATCCTCTTCTCTTACAGCTTGCAACCGAAAATACCTTTCGATCTTCATTAACCCGCCCATCGGGTCTTCTCCCTCGAATATTGGCATTTCAAGAGTCCTCCACTGATTGCCACCATAAACAGCGTTCCCTTATTTCTTCCTATCGAATCGTTCGCGTGAACGTTCGATTTCGGCAGTTGTTTCTCCCAAGCTGCCCCCAATCGCTGTATTATCCCTTCTATCGAACTCAATCGCGAGTCCACCGCTTCGTGATTCTCCTCCATCGCCTTCTCCATAGCTTCCATGCGTGACTACATTCTTGTGTTCGTCTTTGTCACCATTAACTGCTCCAAAACTCCTAGATTGGAGCTCTTATACCAATTGATAGAACTAGACCAGAAAAAAGAGAAAAATAGTGTGTAGTATTATTATGATGGAGCTTTCGATTTCGGTGGTTGTTTCTCCTAAGCTGCCCCCAATCACTGTATTATCCCTTCTATCGAACTCAATCGTGAGTCCACCGCTTCGTGATTCTCCTCCATCGCCTTCTCCATAGCTTCAATGCGTGACTCCATTCTTGTGTTCGTCTTTGTCACCATTAACTGCTCCAAAACTCCTAAATTGGAGCTCTGATACCAATTGATAGAACTAGACCAGAAAAGAGAGAAAAATAGTGTGTAGTATTATTATGATGGAGCTTCCAACTCCCAATATATGAACAAGTGAGTTTTGAGGTCTCACCACCCTCCAACAATCCAAAGATCCCTCTCCTAATCCCTCAACAGACTATTTATAATTTCCCCCTAACAGCTATAAACTAATAGTTAGTTATCCTAACTGTCTTAACTAACTGACAATTTCCAAAGGAATCTCCTAGCATACACTTTTCCGCATCTACCTCTATCATGTTAGGATCCAATTGCAAGGTATGGGACTTGGAGTCCCACATTGAAAGTATGAGATTCTAGTGTGGGGTTTATAAGGCCTTGGGCTTTTCAACTACAATAGCTAGCTTTTGTGGTATGGTTCTCTCAAGGTTCTTATTAATTGGTATTAAAGCCTTCCACCATGACTCCTAGCTGCAAACGAGCGGCACGGGTGGCAACGCCGGCATTGCAGTGTTCGCCTGGGACTAGTCAAAGGGCTAGTGCCAGCCAGCTCGCGTGGGCGCCGGAGCTGCAGAGCGTGGTCGGATTTTAGGATCCAATTGCGAAGTATGGGACTTGGAGTCCCGCTTTGGAAGTACGAGATTCTAGTGTATAAGGCCTTGGGCTCTCCAACTACAATAGCTAACTTTTGTGGTGTGGTTCTCTCAAGGTTCTTATCATAAGGTTATTGAGTATGTAATCCTTCATGATGCAAAAGCAATCTATTTTTGGTAAAAGAGATATGTGAGTATAATTCAAGTGAATAACAATGCTACATTGCGTTGGAGCCTCATTAACACTTTCAAAAGGTTATCTTTGATATTATCCAGATTCAAGTAATGTATATGCAAAAAATCTTCTGTATCCCCAACATTATAATGTATTTTATTGAAATATTTGGGCCCAGCTGTGAGGAAAAATGCCTGCAAATTTATAACTTTATAGAGTCAATGACATAACTCCTTTTCCTTTTCCTGTTTGCTTAGGTGGAGAAGAACACATATGTTGATTTGCATGTTGGTGATGTCATTCGATTTGGCCGGTAGGTATTTGTGTGGTTATTTTTCTATTATGCTCATAAACAAGTCTTTCTCTCTAGTCCACACTGTTATGGTTTTTACTTAAGCCATTATTACTTTCTTTTTTATTATGTCAGATGGTGTAATAGGTTTATTTGTTTAGTCTATTTATGAATCATGTGCTAGGTATCTGTAAGAATCTATGCAGTAGTCATTAAGCCATTAAAATTTGTTAGTTGCAGCTTTCTTGAGGAACTATTGCTTCTTACAGGGATATACAATGAGTCCAGTTGAATTGCGATGTGCAACAAGTCCATTTGAATTAGTATATGATATTTTACCCTCAGGATCTTTTTAAGGGTGTTGCCTTTTTAGATATGTGTAGAGATTAAGTTTGTCATTATGCATTTTTGTTCTTGAATGCTGTTTTGTTGCTTCTTTATAATTTCCGTTTTAGTAGTCTTCTGGTGGTGGACATGTTATCCTTCTGTCTTTGTACTTCTTTCTGGATGCAATCTTCAGCAATTTATTGTGCCTTGCCTCTGTAAATTTTGTTAGAGACTCAGTAAGCTAAATATTCTTTAACACTAAGAGCAAAATCAGTATTGAATTTTCATCATTGGAGATTTTGTAGTTGATTCTACAGATCCTGATGGTTTTTTGCTATTATTGATTTTGAAGTACTTTTTTTTATAGCCTCCCATAATTTTTTTTTACCCTGATGATAGTTGGGGAAATGGCAAGAGAATAAGTATTGTTAGATGAGAATGTTGCAATAGATGGGTGGATATAAAAGAAAAGATAAGCAAATTATTGAATGTATTAGGGAGAAAGATGATATAATCTCTCCTAAAATGGTTTGGACATTTGAGAAGCAGACCAACTTAGGCCTTAGTAAGAACAATCAGATTGAAGATAGCTCAATAATTTGAGATTGAATAAGACCAAGGAAAACTTTGAACGAAATCATTACAAAATATCTCACCCCAAATAATAGTCTTGTTGAAATATTGGTTTGTGACAAAACATTTTCTGTATCTATGTAGTTAGTTGATCCCACATGGTTGGAAAAAAGGCTTTTGTGATTGTTTTTCATGTTCATATTTGTTAGGATATAAGGAGAAGGAAGAGTTAGTTAATATAGTTAGACTACTCATGAGTTAGCTAGTTAGTTAGAGGGGTTTATTTGATATAAATAGAGGGAGAAGGGTAGGAGAGAGGAGAGCTTATCATTTGTAGATTGAGCATTAGCTCTTTGTGAAAGGAGAAATCCTTTGTGAAGGGGAAACCCTTTGAGTTAGCTAGTTGGGGTTTCCCCTTCACAAAGGATTTCTACTTTCACAAAGAGCTAATGCTCAATCTACAAATGATAAGCTCTCCTCTCTCCTACCCTTCTCCCTCTATTTATATCAAATAAACCCCTCTAACTAACTAGCTAACTCATGAGTAGTCTAACTATATTAACTAACTCTTCCTTCTCCTTATATCCTAACAATATTTTTAATTACTAATTATGTTTTGTTGAGAATTAGGAATTTAATGTATAATGATGTGATAGGATATGATATTTGATTTAGAGGTAACCGAATATCCTCTAATTATGTGTAATCAATACTACCTATCTATATAAACAAGCATCCGTTGTGTACTTTGAAATACGGTTTCACTCAATTATCCCTCTTTATTTTCTCTCATTTTACATGGTATCAGAATTAGGTTGAGGGAATAAAGAAAACCGTTCGCCACCGGGGGCCTGCTGTTCTTGGTGGATCATTCTTTATACTCGCCACACCGTTTCTGGCAAACTTCTTTCCTATGTTTCCGCTTTCTTGTGGACCTTTATGGACGTCACACTTATTCCGGCGACTTGCTTCCGCTTTCCGATGACCCTTTTCTCCTTTTGCGGACAGTTTTCAGGTAACCACTGGCTACCGTCACTTTTCCGGTGACCCACTGTCCCGGTGGACCTGCCTGCTCGTCACCCATCTTCCAACGTGTCGGTAACCTTGCTGATTGGTGACTACACCGTTGGACTTGCCTTCTGTGGATCTACACAGATCGGCCTACCACGTTGGCATAGGAGCCCTCACGCGCGGCCCCTTTGATGCGCCAAACAACACCTTTTGCTGGTGCATGGCAGCGCAAGCGGCATCCTTTCCTGCCACGCTTCCTGCTATGATCTCGCCTCTAAAGTGCAACCGCACCCCAGGAGTCTCGCTAGGTCTATGCATCCTTGCGGGCCCACATGTATTTTGTTTGCAGGAACTGTTCATTAGAGTTCTTTTGCATGCTCTCCTCTTCAGCCTAGGTTTTGCGGAGGTGTTTCTTTCGCAATTGTTGTTTGCTCGTGTATGATTTCTTTCCCTTGATGACTTCAAAACCCTGGCACCTTTGTTGCAGGACGTGCTTTGCTCGTCTTGTTTTAGCCCATTATGACACTCGGGCGGATCTTGCTATTGATGAAGGTCTTCTCCTTTTCAAGTTTTAAATAATTTTGGGTATTCACTAATATTTGTTTGAAGCTTTCAAATCTTGGTTTTAAGAAGATTGGACCTTGTTATGGATTTTTTTAGGCTGATAGGCATTCGAGCTCTCTTTCAAGCAATATTCCACGATTTCACCAAGATCTCTGAGTTGTCTTCAAAATATTGGTTTGAAGCTTCCAAATGTGATAATTAAGAAGGTCAGAACTGCTTGCTTTGCTTGCCATAAATTTCTTAGGCTGATGGTTATTCCAGCTCTTTGGCAATGTTATCTTTCTAGCAATATTTCCTGACTTTGCCAACATTCCTGAGTTGTCTTTCAAACATTGTTTTTTGGTGGAACTCAAATTTATGTTTTTATTTATTAGTTGGTAATAAATTTTCTTGTAACAAGCAGCTTTAGCTTGAGGGGAAGTGTTGAGAATCAGAAATTTAATGTATAATGATGTGATAGGATATGATATCTGATTTAGAGGAAACTGAATATCCTTGAATTATGTGTAATTAATACTACCTGTCTATATAAACAAGCATCCATTGTGTACTCTAACACACGGTTTCACTCAATTATCCCTCTTTATTTTCTCTCATATTAAATGTTGTGAGTGTAGATATGAAGATGAAGGGATTGAATGGATTTTCTTCTACATGGAATTTCATTGTCCTAATTTATTTGTATATATTCATCTTGTCTTGTATTACATTTACAGGTCATCTCGCTTGTTCATTTTTCAAGGACCGTCTAACTTGATGCCTCCTGTAAGATCTGGGCTTCTTTTTTTGTTTTTTTAATTACATTTATGACCATTATGGAACTGGTATATGTTGTGGGCCGACTATCCCCAATATCAAGTTGTTAGTTAAAGACACATGAATAGTTTTATATTATGTCTCTAACATGCTGCTTCATGCAAGTGCTCTTTGGGCTTCAAGCATGGATCATGCACAACCCACTTACCTTGAGCTGAAATTCAACTTTTTATTAGAAAAATTGAGGCAGTATAAGAATTAAACTCTAGAGTCTAGACCACTTGGGCATAGAGGCTCTAATTGTTTTTTGTCAGCAAAAAGTAATTTGTATTATAATAATAAGATAAGTACAAGCGGTACTATTATTTTACACTGTTGCCCTACTATGTGTAGGCCTATGGAGTCCTAATACAAGCTGTATTGCAAGAATTAGGCATCCATAGGACCATAGGTCTGGATTTGTCTAGATACCCCTCCACAAAAGCTGGATTCATAAAATTACGTTAACGATGAGATCTATTATCATTTTTCGTATGTCCTTGAAAATTTAGAGTAGGTGAAAATTCTCCTAATTTATGGTCTACCATACGATCTGTTATATAAATAGGTTAATACTCTTTTCCATTGTGGATAGCAATGGTATGGCCAATCATTGTAGGTATAATGGTAGATGCTCTGGACTAAGTTATCATTATATCTTTTTCTGCTTTTGTGTTATGTTTATTTATTTTTCTTAATAAATGATTCGCTACAAAATAATTTCTTTTTAGTAAACGTGTCACACTTAATTACTCCTTTTTCTTTTAAAGACGAAGAAACAATTTCTATTTTCTCTACTATTTAGTACGACGATGAAGAATCAAATTATAACTATATTTCTGCCTTTTTCTAGTTCTTCCAAGTGCAGGAAAACCCCAAGGAGTTGCGGGTTTTTTTCCTACCAATTGGGGCCTTCCCTTCACCATCCCCATGTGGATGGTCTACGGGGTTCATAACTGCTCCTCTTACTATAGGATGCTTACCTAGCGAACATTTAGAAATTGCTAGCCCAAGAATGAAAAGGGATATCAATTTCTTTTTCCAAATTTTTGAGCCATATCCAACAGAAAAAAAATGGCGTCATCCATAAGCTTTTGACCGTTGAAACTTTCATTCGAGAAAACAACCCTGTTCCTATGATACCATATGCACCAAGTCAAGAAAATCCACCACGATTTTCATCGCTGAATTCTGATACCCTTGAAATAACCGTGAGAATGCTGAACAAAGTGATCTTTGGGCGCTTTCGGGGAAACACTGACTATGTTTAGCCAAGAAAGTGCTTCCCACCAGAGGCAAGATTTTATCACAGCTGAAGAAAAGGTGGGACACGTCCTCCTCACTAGTTCTACAAAATGGGCAATATACGTAATTCAGATTATTCACATTCCTCCTCCTCAAATTGACCTTTGTTGGTAGCCTATCCCGAATCAACCTCCAACCAAAGTGTGATGCTTTACTTGGGACTTTGAGCTTCCATAATTCATTGAACACGCTGTTATTATTTTTATCTAACGAAGGTCTACTGAGCAGTTTGTAAGCGTTGTCCACTATGTATCTCCTGCTAGGATCCACCCCCCAACACCAACTATCTTGCTGGTTAGTTTGTACTACACCCCCTTGATGTCCTCCATGAATTTGGCAGTTATGTCAATCTCCACTTCTCTAAATAATATCCGCCACTGCGGCTGCTATTCCCATCCTTCGACTGATGCGACCCCAAGCTTCTGGACAAATTGATATTGTTGTTGAGACATGCTATACATGCACGGATATTTCTCCAGCAACGAAAACCCTCTATCCAATCATCCATCTTCCTAAAACTTAACCTTTGACCTACATCTGATTTTCCATTTTATCCCACTTCTAAACCATCTCCCCTCCTCAAATGAATTGCAAACAAAACTTAAATCCCGCCACCAAATAGAATCTCTACTATTCCTTCTTGATTCATCCAAACTCCTCCAACATCCATATCTAGAGTCCAATACTTTCTCCCACAATTCTCCCTGATGGTGGAAGAGGTTCCATCGCCATTTCCAAATAAAGCATGGTTGAACTTTACTAAATCCCGCACTCCCAATCCACCATTCTCCTTTGGAAGACAAATTGTTTCCTAGTTCACCCCAGCGATCTTCTTCTGATCTGAATTCCCCCCCACAGGAACCACCATTGTAGCCTCACCAACCTCTTGACCACCTTCTTCGGAACCCTAAAAAAGAAAATAGGAATTGAATTTAGGATTGACTTTATCAGAGTTACCCTTCTCTCAAAAGATAGGTATCTTTGATTTTGAAAGTTTTCTCTCACATCTCTGGACTATAGAATCCCATGTCTCACTACGCTTTGGGTTTGCCCCAATAGGGATACCCAAATATGAAAAGGGTATGGACAATAATCTGCAACTTAGATAATTGGCCGCATAGAGGCTCTAATTATGAAACAACTATCCCAAAAGCTTAAGCTGGTGGGTAAAGATACATAAATTGTTTCATTTTGTATATGAACAAAATAAAAAGGGGAAAGCTAGTAAATATGTCCTGCTCTTTTGAGTTGTTACATACAATACTTACGTCTATTTTTAATTTATAGCTTCCTGTGAAATATGTTCTTGCACATTCTTGCTTATCTAGTAAAGCCTGAATTTGGAGTAATGCATTCATACATGATCAGTTATCAGTGATTTTATGCGTTTCTTTTTGGAAGAATTTCAATTTCTAGGGTTTTGATGGACAAATTTCTAATTAGTGAAAACACCACAGTCAATTTGTTTTATTTACTCATAATCTTTAACCATTCTAGGACCTTGTGACTCGATGGCTATGTTTGTGTCTAACTTTCTTTTCTTCACCTTTTTTTATAAATAAATTGTAATTTTTAAATGTGGTTATTACCGTAATCCACTTTTTTTTTTTTTTTCATTTCATGTTGGCTTTATTTTCTAGGAAACTAATGCAAAACTTATGAGAGAAGTGAAGATGCGTGAAGCAATGCTAGATAAGGAAGCTTCAGTCCGAAGAGCAAGGCAGGAAGCATCTCTTGCTGAGGGTATTTCTTGGGGCATGGGTGAGGATGCTATTGAAGAAGATGAGGTTTGTAGAGGCATGTAATTATGACATACAGAATATATGATAATATATGATTTTTCCTTTGAACTATCTAATTAATTATTGACATTTTATATCGTCAGACTTTAGAATCTACTTTTTGTGTGAAAACTCAAGTTGACTATTTATGTCTTCTAATTCATTAATTGATGGATTCAAATTTCAGGATGATGTTGAAGAAGTGACATGGCAGTCATACAAAGGACAACTTACAGAAAAACAGGAAAAAACCCGTGAGAAAATAATAAAAAGAATGGAAAAGGTGTGTCATTATTGTTAATTTGGTTTCCTACGGCATGTGTCTTTCATTTTGAATTATAATCCACAGAGCTTATAGATATTAAACACTAATTTTTATAGCAGTCAGTTGTCAAACCCATCATCATATCCAATCCTCAAATTGAATGCTAAGTTGCTAACCATATCACTTAAAAGATATAAAATCCCTGTTGAGTAATTCACCTACTGATTGATATACTTTTTTGGTCTTGCGTGTGCACAGCAGCCTTGCAAGACGCCAATGGTCCTGCAACTCCCAAGCAGAGTATGCAGGATTCTCTATTCCTGCCTTGTAAATCAGATTCAGAGACAATCAACAAAGGAATGTGGGATGAAACTACAAATTGATGTAGCCGATGAAGAACTGGTTCCATTTGTTGGAGCCAGTTGAGAAACTTTTGGCCATTTGGGGTATGTTTGGTTTAGAAAAGAAGTGAAAGAAAAGAAAAGGAGTAGAAAATAAGTGGAAAGTGAGATGATTTTTAGATTGTTTGGTAGAAAAGAAAATAAATCTGTATAAAATGACATAAATTGCAATAAATGAAGATATAAAATAAATAAGAATGTTTTTGGAATTATACAAATTAAGGCCCTCTGTTTCCTTTTCTGCCCAAATTGGTGGCTAGCTACAGTGCACCAGGCCCCACATATATTCTGCTCCTTCCTTCCCTTTTATGCTATTCCAAACGAAAGAAAGAACACGTGTCGGCTTTCCTTTCCCCTTTGATCAATCTGTCCACTTTCAGCATTACCTAACAAACGCTTAGTTTCTCTGTGATTTGTGTTAGGATAATGCTGGAATTTTGAAAAATTGAAGATTTGGATTGGAGGAGATCCTAGTGGTGGATTTGGATCCATAACCATGAGAAAGGCTCTAGAAGCTCATGAGTCATGATACGATGTGAAATTTCGAAGAGAGAGAGAGAGAGAGAGAGATTTTATTACTCTGAAAAATTGATACAACTGAATCTAGTCATTTTTTAGGGAGTCTGATATTTATTCATGTAGTGTTAGACTTCTCTACGAAGCTAACTATACCAACAGGTTCTAACCTACAGCTATCACAACAGAATGTAACCAAGAGATACAAAGATACACAACTACATACTTAACACCTATTAACCATGATAATATACTCGCAAGGGCTTACCCTATATTTGTGTTGTTTTCTTTGTACAGATTGCTAACATGAAGAAAGAAATAAATTCTATTCGAGTTAAAGATATTTCTCAGGGTGGATTAACTCAAGGTCAACAGACTCAGATTGCTAGGAATGAGCAAAGAACAATGCAGGTAATGTTGGAGAAAATAAATTTGACAAGAACCTTATATATTGTTCTCCATAAGATATCCTGTGATTGTCATTTGTCTCATTGTCAAAGGTTTTTGAATTAGAATTTTTTTCTCATCAAGCCATCTTGTTAATTGGGTAAATATTGATCACACAAGCTGATAAGCTGACATTTTTTTAATGGGATAGATATTGGAAGAACTTGAAAACCTGGAAGAGACACTGAATGATAGTATTCGAGAGAGTATGGGTGCACGTACAGGAAAGCTTTCTCATGGGAAGAAGAAAGGTGCAGTGGAAGACGAAGAAGAATATTTGAGGTATAATATCACTGATGGAAGAAATTTTTTGTGGAAGCTGAAACTTTTATTGAGATGAATTTCATGTTTGAATATTAAATGATAACTAGATTTTTTAACTGCTAAAAGCTATTTTACTTTTCTTGGAATGCTGTGTTTTTTTGGAGTGAAACAAGTGCAATGTTTAATGTGCTTGTTTGGCTCTTTCATGCTGCTATATTTATAGTGATGTGCCAAAACTAAAATGCATGTTGGTAAATACTTGTATTGTGCAGTGATGATGATGATGAATTTTATGACCGTACAAAGAAAAAGCCTTCACATCAGAAACCTGGTGACAACCAATCAGTTGAGACTGCAGATACTCTTCTTGATAAGAGAGATGTCATCACCAAGGAAATGAATGAGAAGAAAGAGTTACTTATGATTGAAAAGAACAAAACATTGTCAAACCCGGAGAGTGCCACACAAGATGAAGTTGATGACTCACTTGATGCGTACATGTCAGGGCTTTCATCTCAACTAGGTGAGAGTTCCTTTAACTAAATATATTAAGCTTTCAGTATTTTAGTTTATTTCTAAGTATAATGTCTTTGCTGGACAGTTTCTTTTTTTCACATTTTATATATCATGTCTTGAGCTGCAGATAGAGATTAGGTCTTGTGCTTATCCATTCTGATTTCTTCTTTTCTGTCAGTGCATGATAAAAGTGAGCAACTTGAAAAGGAATTGTCAACTCTTCAGTCCGAGTTGGATAGGATATGCTACCTGTTGAAGATTGCTGACCCAACAGGAGAAGCTGCCAAGAAAAGGGAGTTGAAAGTACATGAACCCAAACCAAAAAATTCTGAAGAAGTAACCATTACCATCAAGAAGAAACCACCTGCAGAAGCACAGAAAAGCAGTGGGCCTTGTGCGAAAGCAGATAACAATAATCCACCAGTGGAAAGCCTGAAAATCACCCGTGTCAAGGAAGATGGCTCTATAGAAGGGGAAAAGCCTGGAGCTGCAACTTTGGGTTTAGACAAGTCGGAACCTGCTCTGACAGGTTGAAAGTTGAAAATGTTGTATTTGCTATACCAAAGCCCCAATGGCTTGGAGCTGTAGAGGATAGGGTTACAGACCATACCCAACAGTCGATGCCCTCTCTGCATCTGCTTGAGATAGACGAGTCCAATCAGTTTGTGGGCTATAAGGACAGGAAAAAAATTTTGGGCAGCGGTGATAATGCAAAGATTTCAGTGGGATCTACAGTTGAGTCTGCTGCTGGTTTAATAATAAGGAAACGGAAGCAGGCTGAGACAACTGCAACAAATTGTAATGATGCTTCTCAACAATTGACATCTTCCACTTCAGGTGAAAAAATGGCTGAGGATGCTGTGGCATTATTGTTAAAGCACAATAAGGGATCGTATACTAATGATGATGAGGAAAGATATGAAGGCCAAGAGAGGAGGGGACCTAAAAGAGTGCTTGGGCCCGAGAAACCATCCTTCTTGAATGATGAGATGGATTACGATGACTCGTGGGTTCCTCCTGAAGGTAAGCACATTTTGGTTCAATAGTCTGACTTAACTAGTGCTTGAATTGTCATTTTTGTCAGATGATCATACATTCCTTTGCTTTGTGCAGGACAATCAGGTGATGGACGCACTTCCTTGAATGATAGATATGGCTACTAAGGTTAAGTGAAGTGCATCATTGCTCATTTACAAGGGGGTTTAGGCTGTACATTCACCTTAATATATCGGTGAGGGATCAGGCATAGCCCAGTCATCATTGATGCACTTATATATAGAGTTGGCTATATATGACTTTTAATGACTTCCATCCTCTGTTAAATAGAAGAAGTGTAAGGATGATAAAGTTTGTTGAAGGGACTAATGTAACAGAGACATGGCAGGGTGAATTTTAATGTAGTGAGACAGATGCACTTGACTGGTCTGGTCTGGTACCCTTGTCAACTGCTTGCTGCGTGTACAGCCACATGATCTGAGTAGCGAGTGACTTCTGTTTGTTAGAAGTTTGGAATGAGGCAGGTTACGCCATTCCTATTCTGATTATTAGCAAAGCAGTTTAGATCCAAACTTGGACAGATGTACATTCTGCATGGTATTGTCCTTTGGAAAGTTTTGTTATCACTTTTCAGTTGTGACCAGTGTTTGTCGTTGAAGAAATTACTCTAATTAAAGGCTTCTGCACTCTTATATTTGAAGAAATGATTATTAACAAAATTTTTAGTTTTCTTTTTCTCGTTCTCTTTAAACATGGTAAATACAAGGAATACTAGTGGTAACAGACTTCACAGATAGTATTTTCTCGTTTATTTTATTCTAAGAAAAACGATGGCCACCAAAAGCAAATACAAAAGGATTCAGGTGTTTGTGTTCAAACAGGTGACAATGCTCTACCATGTGATGAAGCATTTCCTGTTTGCATCATTTTCTGCCTGGCTTGTGCTGTCTGAGTTCTGCTCCATATTTGTTTATAGTGTGTAATTAACAATGACGAACTAATTATGGAGATAGGAGTTACAAAAGTTTTAAATGTCAAAGTAAAGACAACACATTGCAAAAATGGAAGTTGCCACATTTAAGAATAACACACTAATTCTGGAGATGTGAGTTACAGAAGTTTTTAATCCCAAATGAGAGTTATTGAGTGAGTTGGGAATTGAAGGAGACATGGTAGCGGCCACTTGTGAGAGGAGGTAAGAAATTGGAAGTTGTGAAATTGACATGTAAGCTTATTGTTTTGCAACTCAATATATATATATATATATATATATATATATATATATATATATATATATAAACATTATAATGTATAAACAAATATATAACCATTAACCATCTTGATGACCAATATGGCATTGATTGCAATCACTAAAAAAATTTAAGTTAATAGTACACCTATACTATAAATCATGTAGGTACACTAATTCAAACAAAAATTCATCTTCATATTTACAAGATAAAAAAAAAAAAAAAAAAAAACCTTGTACAAATGTGAATGAACAGTGTAGAATTCTCGGTTGAAGATGGTTTGCAGCTATCCATACCATAATTTCTATGGTGACTTAGAAGCAGAACTGTCAGATTTGCCACCCAATGATGCTCCAAATCCTTGAAATCATTAAATGAAATTCATTGTGCAAACTTCAGTGCCTGGAAATGCAAATTCTAACCCTTTGGCTTTCCTTGGAAGCCTCCTGAATGCTGCACCAGCTTCATAAGCTATCTCGTATAATATGTGTACACCCTCAAAAACTTTATTCATCCATACATCACCAGCCAAGTTGGCAACGGGTGAATTTCCTATCATACCACAAAGGTTCTCTGGATGCCTTTGAAGATATATACAGCCATTGAAATAGCCTCTACAATGAGAACTTTCAGAAGACATCTTATCTTTGCCATGCTCTCAGACATTACATGAGATCTTATCAGTAAGCCCTAGAAGACAGTCCAAGCCTTAGAGAAGGCAGAAGATGGTGATCAGTTGAAGAAATATGGTGACTCTAAAACTTCCCTCAAGTCAAAGTCTCCCCGTTCAGGCAAGGATGGAAAAGATAATGATGGGAAAGAGCTCTGAAAGCTCTCCAGTAACTGTTCACAAAATAAATAGATGAGAAATCTAGCGATAATGTATAAATATCAAAACAACGTAAAGTAAAAAATAAAAAAAAAAAGATCAAAATTAAATAACAAATTAAGATGGCACTATGATTCCTTGCTTCTGCAAGCTTAACAAAAAAAATTGAGTCCACGTCTTGTCAAATAACAGTGGCATGGTTTTCCGATTTTTATAAGCAATAAAGAAAGTACTATCCAAAGGAAAATGTTAATTAGTATCCTTGGGACATTGATTAAGGAATTAAAAGAAAGATTTTTATTGGGATACGTAAAATTACGTTGTCCATGACTTTTTTTTTTTTTTTTTTTCATGTTATCCTATAATCTCCACAATAAATACTTTTTTTAGTTTCTAATCAATGCTCTAAGGACACTAGTTGGCAAGACCCCCTATTCAAATCCCAGAAAACAGATCACACTCCCCAAAGAAACATCTGTAATTCATTTGCAGACAAATTTAAAATCATTCAGGCATGAAATCAGTTTCATCACAACTATAATTAGAATATCTAGGAATAAAAGCATTGGATGTAAATAATTATTTAAACCATACATTTTCCAGCACTGGGGTCTCGTAGAGTTCTACAAACTTCTCTCTCAGTATTCTGTTCATTTTATCCACATCACATGCATGCGTCCAATATGAATCATGAACCCCTAAAAGCATGCAGCAGAAATTGTTCATCATCAGTATCATAATACTATAACAACTAAATATAAGTGGAACCACAAGCTTGGTTCACTGGTTTGGGACATTTGCATGGTGTAGGGGTTCGACACCCCTCTTTGATGGAATTATCCCTTCTCCTTTTCCCTTCACCCCAGGCACCACTTCAGTGGTGGGGCTGGCCCTAGTCCCTAGTACGGTCCTGTACTGAAGAAGGGGGAACAACAGAAATGGCCTAACAAGGACATACCTGCAAAATTCAAACCTTCCTTTTTGCAGGCAACTGCAGTCATCATCATATGAGAACCATCAAGTGAATGAACAAAATTTGGCGGAAATGCTGTCCTCTGCCTTGTGACCATGACCTAGAACATTTGAATTAAAAATACACAATTTAAAAAAATCCTGAACATTGGCTAAGAAGCTTAAAGTAGGATATCCAAGATTGATCACAGCAACCACTCAAAGGGCATCATCACACATCATCACACATACTCACGCATCTTGCATATAAAACCACATCAGCCTGCAAGAAGCAATTGCTGTGCAGGCAATATACTGGCAGGTGCTGATGAGTAAAAGATACATAGAATAAAGATACAGAGAATAGCATGAATTTTTGTGGCATTCTTAAAACAAACCTCAGTCCAGAAATTTATCTTTAAGGTTAAGATGGAAATTATTTGGTGGGAGGGAGGGGGGATCCCAATTTTATTCAAAATACTTCCCATTCCCATATCTACAGAATGATGTGAAATTTACTTACCTTATCTGTTTCTCGTTGCAATGTCAACATTTGAAGTGAAGTTTTGATCTGCAACCATATAACAATAATAATAGATTATTAACTTATAGAATGCCTTGAAACCCTAGGAACTTGAAAGAAGTATTAAGGATGTAATTCCAAGAAAATTCTATTGCACTCACAATATGCTTTCCTAGTTTACGGTAAGGTTGCACCACAGGAAGTCCAAGAGGAGTGGTCCAGCGCACTGGTTGATTTTCAGAAGCAATTACCTGCTCAAGTTGTCTTAGTCATAATCATACTATACAATAAGTACATAAGTGACACCATATACTGATGTCATGACTGTTTGCTTAACCAATTTTCTATCCAAACACACACGTCAGTACAATGAGTAATGCAACATACTTTTGCACAGTCACCAAGCCAGTTCATGATACCTCGTGCACCTTGAAACATCTCCTCTAAGGCAGTTAAGGTGACCTGAGAAGTGAGAAGGGAATAAAGATTAAACAAACACCACATACATACCTATCCAACAGGGACTATGCATTTAAAACAGACATCTTAACTCTCAAACCTTTGCAGCATAACAAGAAGCACCAAAGAGTTCTGTATTATCTGAAATGGCATTCCTTTCTTTCAATCTCCTTTTTATCTGCTCCCTTGCACCAATATATGTGACACCATACACTGATGTCATCACTGTCTGCTTAACCAATTTTCTATCCACCTAAAAAAAGTTCAAGATCAGCCCAAAATCAGTTGACATGAGGAGTGAAATGAGAAATGTACAGCATTAAGTAGAATCGCTTACGCAATAAATTATTTTCATTTTTCATTCACGTTTCTTATTCAAAGCAAACTATAATTTACACTTTCCAACAACTATAAGTAGCTATATCCTTGCATGAATATGAACCTTATCAGATCAAAAGAACAGAAAAGAACCTGATTAACTAAAGTCCTTGCATGAAGAGCATCAGGAAAAATTGCAGGATCTTTCTGAGCATCCCTTTGCATGATGTTTAATACTCTGCATAGAAATGATTTTTCTATAATTGAGCTGTTTATTTTGAGATCATCCCTCTCACAAGGGAAGATTCGCATCTTAAGAAAAGGGCTGCAAAACCAAAAAGCAAAGAAAAACTTTCCACATATCATAATAACTAGGAGGTATAAGGTTGGTTGGGTGGTAAAAGGAAAAGAAGGGAAGGAGGGAGAGGTCGTGGATTCGAATCCCTCCACTAACAAAAACACTAACATTTAACAACTTAACATTGGCCGATCAAAAAAAAATATATCATAATAACTACAAATAAATAGTAGACTTATAACATGAATGGAAAGACTATAGTTCCATAAACATAAATTTTTATAAAAGAAATTTTATTAGAAAGAAAAACAAAATACATAAGAGCACAATAAAACATCCTCCATAGCAAAGACATAAACAAAGGGGTCAAACACTGCTTCCTTTTATCATCCAACAATTCTAACACCCCCAACAGTAATGCAAGAAAGTCGGCATGCTCTCTGTAACTGCTTAAATCAACCATTAGTTTCCTTAAAAGAGAAATTTTAAATACTTCCATGCCTTCCAATAAATTTTCTGAGATAATAAAAAGGGCCCAATGTCATCATCAAACTTAACCCTTATGCTCTCCAACCAAATGCATCCCCCTGAATCATAGAAAAATCCTTGGAGCAATATTTAGCAGGTTCATGTTCATTGGGACTTCTCCGCTGTCTTCCTCCTAAATTTCTAATTTGTGCTCAACTTCTATTGGCATTCTAGGCATTTTATACTGTCCTGCTATGAATAAATAATTCTTTGTTTATCCCCCCCCCCCCCCCCCCCCCCCCCAAAAAAAAACAAAAAGGAAACCTAAATGCTAATTGGTAGCAGTTCAAATTTTAAGCTATATGCAACAATAAACTAACTCACCTAGTTGCTATTCCTGAGTAAACATCTGCTGGCTTCTCTCCTGCAACTAGATTGACAGCAGCAGCCCCTAACTGAATAAAAACGTTAAATAATAAATTATTAGACAGGCATTTCAGATAGGCAATAATGTTATGTTCAAAAGTGGAAAATATAATAGAAGGCATGCAAATTGCCAAGTGATAGGGACAATAAACATAGTAGGAGATGAAGATATGGAACATCAGTTAAGAGTTCTCACTGAACACATGATAATTACACTTGTCTGCTGATAAATCAGTACAGGATAACAAGAGCATAGGTTTCGCCAGTGCCACTTATGACAAGACTAGTTTGGACAAAGCCAAAAGAGACAACAAACTTGACAGTAAAAATCAACCAAATAATACGAAAGTACAGAGATGTGATGTTAATCTACTCAAGTCAAAATCATTTTCAACAATTATCAAAATCTTATGAGCTATATTCAAAACTGATATTCACACTCTAACTTGAATTCTAACATCTAGGACCAAAGAACCGGGAAAAAAGAAAAGTGACAAAGGCCTTTACCTTGTCTCTCCCCAAGGCAGCATAATGTTGTAAGCCATTACAGGAGCCATCCTAAGAGAGAAAAATTATGGTAGTACAAGTTCAGTGATTAGTTAATACACATGATTCATTCCATACACAGAGATGATGAAAATGATAAACTTGACAATGACAATTATGAGCATTATATGGTTAATTGGTGATTGATGTTAGACATCGGATAATTGGTAATAATAGATTAAGCTGATGATTTTACACAATAGTGAAGAGCACAACCCAAATGAAGAAAAATGCTAAAGGAATACCAAAACTTATTTCTTAAAAATTCTTACATCCATGAGGAAGACAAGGATAGCCTAGTGCCCTAGTGCACAAGGCTCCCAACAATGTGGGTATGGGGAGGGACAGATACATGCAGTATTACCCATAAACAAAGAGGTTATTTCAGTGAATAGAACCTGTGACCATCATGTCCCAAGGCATCAATTATCAACCTTACCATTGATCCTCTAGGCTCACCCTCATCAACAGGAGAAAGATAAAATCAAAATTTAAATTCTAGGAACTTTTAAGATGAGCAGTGTATATCAATTTTTCAGTAATGATAACCAAAATTACTTCCCTATTCTTACCAAAATCATTCATGCACTCCTAGTAGTACTCCCCTATATCATCCATATATTTTTTACTGTTAACCAGAGGTAGGTAAACAAAAGCAAAGTATATCTATCCAATGAAACTATATGCACATATACTAGGCTATTTAAAAGCCAAAGTAGCCTGATTAACCTGAAAAATGGAACATGTTCAAAATTGAGAGGTTTGGCTTTTGTGTACAATATGGGTTAATGTGGCATCACTTTTTCGAAGAAAAGTTTGCTCTTATTTTTTTGTTTAAATTAGGTTTTTATGATTCTTAACTCAAACGGTTATCGATGTCCTTTTATAGCAATTGACAAGAAATATAATGTTCATTACACATAAAAGGAGATACTTAGTTGCTAACCTATCTTCATAAATTTAGAATTGGATATCTTCCACTACACCTTTCTAAGATAAAAATTCTAACTCAACATCCCAATCCAACTCATGATTAATTATAAAGAATTGGTTCAGATTGGGATAATGTAATGTGGTCTGTTTTAGCAGAAGTACTTGCCACTCCTAGTGTCCACCTGATTTATTAGGTATGGCAGTTTCATACTCTCTAAATCGTTTCGAAGCAAAATTTTGAACCCCAAGCATATCTTGATAATATATGCTAAACTTCATTCAAACCATGCAAATACCTGATGTACTGGAATATGTGAGATGAATGTTTCTGGTGAAGAACTTCTTAAAGCTTCAGTTAGAGTTATGCACACAGCTAAGCACTGCAATGGATCTTCTGCTTTCAACCACCATCGCCTCCCTTGGAAAGGTTTGTCTGCAGAATCAAATATGTCTTCAAAATGATTTTCAGTGAACAATAAGCGACCTTCGTGTGATAGTTTATCAACACCACCAGCATATAGATTTGCCAAGTGTATCTTCAGCCACTGTAGGCCAGACTTTCCAAGAACACGTCCCTCTGCAAATTCCAATATACCCCGGCATAAATCTGAACCAAGGTGATTTAAGTGTGGGTGCATGGGATATGCACGCCCTCGGAAATCAAGGTTGTGTGGGTAGTAAAAACCCTCTTCATCCTTCATTTTTCGTGCTACCTGTACCCCACATTGGGCATGTCACCAGACATAGAATATGGATTACAAACTAATGTACATAATGTTCAAGGAAGCTTACAGCAAGTTTAAGTTCTATGTCACAACGTTGTGAATATCTCTCTCTGTTCTCTTTCTGCAGAGATTTGCATTTCCACTTCCATTTTTTTATCTTCTCTCCATCATCAGTAACTGGCTTGTCAGGTAAAGGAACCTATCAATAGAAAGTTAAACACCATTTCAAACTACAGTCAACATAAGTCTCTTAAAGCATATAACTTCAAAATATAAAATTCATAATCCATAGACTTTGTAGATTTATGCATAGTAATAATGAAACAAGTTAACAAAGCTACGATATAATTAGTTGAAAACAGAAAAAAAATCAACAAACAAACAGCAACCATTTAGTTGAACTTACATCATCGCGGTCCACCAAATCAGCAATACGGCCTCCACTAGCCCATATCCTGTCTACAACACTCAGTACCTTCTTATTTACCCTCCATTTCGTATGCCCAATAGTATCCAGAGCCTGATCATATGAGTATTTTTATGAAAAAAATCCTTCCATAATTCCTATTTAGTTTAGACAAAAGCATAGTGAAAAGAATGCACCCACACACCCACACACAAATTCAGTTCAAACACTACTCTTCATTGAGTAACACTAATATTTGCACTGTAGTGAAGTGTACCCAACATGCATGACATTGACATCTATAACAAACTCAGACCTCAAACACAGGCTCTAATTGCTTCCTAGGGGCCCTCTTAACAGCTTCACGTTGTTGCCTGGCTCCATGAGTACGCATGACATAAGAGGGTAAGAACAAGTGCCCACCTTTGTCATAACTGTGAAAATACAGCGAAGGCAAAATGGAGAAGTCAGCACTTAAGTCAGACATTTAGCTAAAAGAAGAAAAACTGTAATTTACTTATTGTAAACATTGATTCATGTGCTTCACGGTATACAGGGAAAATCCTGATCCACATTTTGAAGCCAATTGTAAATGCCAGCTTTTACAAGGTTAATAGTGTAGTTGAGGAGAAAAAAAGTACATTGCAGCAAGCATGAAGTATCTTCAACAGCAGGAAAAACAAAAACAAAAAAAATGACACCAGGAATTAAACAGGGTAGCCTAATCCCAATGCCAATCAGAAATAGTAAAACCCTTTAACAAAAAACAGCCACAGCCCAAGCATTACCACAGAGATGCTAACAACCAAATGCACCAAAGGATACTATATTAAGGCGTATAATATACTGATTATCTTCAGATTTTTTTTTACCTTGGTTGGAGTTTGGACCACCATCTAACCCCAATTTATAGCATTAGCTTAAAGAAAAGCTCTAAAATCATACCCAACTATAAAATTGAAATACAGAATGGTAGCAAGACAGCAAATAAATGTGTAAGTTATCATACCCTGTCCAGTTGACTGGTGGAACCAACATAGGCATATAAGGAATGACCATATTTTTGGCCTGTAGAAAAACGAAATTTTTTTAAAAAGAAATAAATGATTTGTAGAATCCATGGACAGGAGCAAAGATGGCTATAAATCTAAATATATACATACAATATAGGATATTAAGATGCAATCATCAATTAGGAACTGATTGAAATAAACTGCCCATATGCTTTAGCTTTGATTCCCAATTAGATAACTAGAAAACCTCTGAAAATTCACGCATTCAATCAGATATGGAGAAAGACAGGTGAGAGAACAAGAGCCCTTTGTTCATTCACAACCAACCCCAATATAGTATGTGATTTTCCACTGACGAAACTCTATTAATCTACTCCCAGGGACTTAATAATAAAATACGGTTCCTAGAACATAACCACTAGCCAAGCTATGGGCTATGGCTGGAATAGAAGTATATTCAAAAAGAAGAAACAAGCTTTGATTTGCCGAGAGCATGAATACAATGCCAATTAACTCCAGAGCTAGCAGGTAAATTTACCCCCACCACCCATTGGACACCAAAGTCCATTTAGCACAAACCAGAGACAAAGAAATGACCAACAGAGCATAATACTGGAGAGATATCCTTTAATGGGCTAAGCAAGGAACTACATTTGTGGGTTTGAAAATAAAGGTCTACCTAATAAACCACATCAACAGCAAAATCTGCACATTTCCACAGAAATTTTCTAGTTCTAGGATCAAGGTAGTTTTTTCTATGCATAGGGAGTAAGTCTATTTTAGGACTATATTGAAGGTAGTATCCTAGAGGACGAGCCCTGGCGCACAGCGGTAAAGTTGTGCTTTGGTGACTTCTTGGTCAGGGGTTCGAATCCGGAAACAACATCTTTGCATATGCAAGGGTAAAGCTGCATACAATATCCCTCCCCCTTACCTTCGCATAACGAGGAGCCTCTGGACAATGGGGTACATAGTTTTTATTGAAGGTAGTATCCTGGTAAAATCACTATACAAAGTCTTACTAACGAGTACTCCCTCCGGTCTCAAATATAAGAAGAAGAAAAAACATGTCACGTTGTTAGGCATCTTCTACACTCTCTCACCCTCACACACTCACAACAGAGTAGAGTAATGAGAATTGCACAAGACACAGAATAGGGAAATAAAGAATGAATCTTGTATTGATCACACTCTAACAGAATTCTGTTACAAGAGAAACACTCCTCTCTTACACAAGGCAAGTCCTTGTTACAGTTACAAATGAGCCACCCCTTTCATCAAGGGTCAAGCCTTATTTATATAAACTCCTAATGCTGAGCTGTCATAACTGATTTACTATAAATCAGTTATGACCCCTAACTACTTACTTTCGATCTTTTCTGCTGAAAACCACCAACAGCTTTGGTACAGTCAGACTGACCTCCACCCTCATCCCTAACACACGCTAACTAAGAAAGTTAGTTAACCACATTTAATTGCATCAATTTCAATTAAAAAGTAATTTTCCCCCAACTTACCCTTCATTGGAACTTGGTATCAAGAATAAGAAAAAGTCATTGAAACTAACATCTCAATTAAATGAAGAGTATTCTAGAGATAGTAGCATTAAATAAGATAAAGTTAGTTGAAGTTTTCTTATATTTGAGACCAAGAAAAAGGTTTTTTTTTTCCCCTTATGTTGAGACCGGATACATTTTTTTTTTATCGGCGTTGAGACCGGATACATGCTTAAAGTTTCCCTAATATATACACTTATTGTGAATTCAAAGTATAGGAAAAAGATTAAACTGTCAAGATTCAGCTCTAGCTAGATTCTCACATATCTCCTTAATTCTCTCTTATCCTGACTTATCATCTGCATCCTTTGATTGTCAGGATCCAGCATTTCCATTATTACAAGTCCAAGTTTCCCTAGCCCTGATTCAATTAGGGATCTAACTTATCAGTAAAAAAGTCCATAACATAAATCTCTTATCCAAAATAAAGGCTAAAAAACCTTGACAAACTAATAATACAATAGTACAATACCAAAAATGTTACTCAGAGATATCTCAAATAATGAACAAATCAATTTAAATTTCAACTGAAGAACAGAAGGTGATGGAATATACTTACGGTTCTTTCAAGTCCTTTAAGAATTAGAGGGTCACATTGAATAATACCATATCTTTTGCTTGCTTTACTGTTTAAATATACAAAAATCCAGAGCAACAATGTAAAATACTACTGGAAGATTTAAAGGTGACTACGAGATTGAGAGGCAGATAATAAAGCTCACGCTGACTCTTTTGCCACTGTTCTAAATGAATGAACAAATGCAGGTCGGATATCAGGCGCAGCATCCAGAAATTGATCTGATGGTGGTTGTATATATGCTGTTTGCATCAAGAGCTCAATTAAACGGCTTCCTACCTGTGAAGTGGATTGGATACTATCTCATTAAGAAGCAAACAAATAGCAAAAGAGAAATTTAGACAGTGTAGGAGAGGCTACACAAACCTTTGTCTTTATGACTGCTCCCCAAGGTTTTGTATCATCCTTGCCCTTCACTAGCCCCCTCACTGCAACTAGCTTTTGCTTTTTCATCAAATCAACGACTTTTTTCCGCAGCTTTTGTTCCTCTTTGATGTCAGTAACAGACTCACTTGCTTCATTTTTCTTGCTTATATCACCCTTTTTCTTCTTAGTTTTCTCCAAGAACTTGTGTATTCTAACCTGAGCCATCAAATGATAAACAATACATATGGTTGCACCCACAACAAGATAATTCAATTAATATACCTATAGACATAAAATGTCATTCCCAGGGAACTTAATTATTCAGAATAAACTGTAGAACATATATAGGATAACATGACAAAAAGAAAGAACATTTTGCCATTAGAAAGGCACAATCTTCAAGCCTTATCAAGCCTTATCAAGCCTTATATTTTAATTGTATATACATCAATATGCACATGTGATTTGAGGAGATACGGATCAGCTTGAGTAGCTAGTAGTGTACTCCTCATCTCTAATTTCAAACCCGTAAAGATACCCAAAAAAGCCTTACATCTCACATATTCATCCCCATCTTATCTTATGATTGCCACACCTGGCTACCATACCTGCCTCCAAAAAGCATTCTAAAATAATTATATTTTTTCTATTAAAAACCATAAGATCAAAGCCATAATTTTATTACAACATTAGAGCAAACTAAGTAGGTCTTCACTTCCTCAAGATACTCTCCCCTTCCCCCTCTTGAACCTTTTGAACTTTCTCCACACTCCCATGGGTTTTCTAAGGATGATCCTAGGGTAGTTCCTATTTCTTTTGAACTAACATGAAAGGAATGCAATTAAATTTATAGAACATAATTCAAAACAGTACAAAATGAAAATTTAAACTACTTGTGCACATAAGACGATCAATGCAACATCCCACCTCATTTTCAATGGCATCACCTATGCCACACGCAGCCTGCACAACCCTGGCAGTGCCAATGGTGTCATGTTCTGTTCCTGTCATCAACAGCCCCATCAACTTATGCATTGCGATAACAGCCATCTTGTCCGCCGGCAATTGAACAAAGTATGGCGCATAGGCCGTCCTATTCTTCCCTTCACCATACATCTCCTGTTCCTTGACAATGGCATCCCTCAGAGGCTCAAACCAGCCGAGAAAGAGCGACTTCATGTACGGCAAATTGGGTGCCAGCTTATGCTCACACATGTCCATCAAAAGCTCCCTATACTCCTTTGCCGCCTCTTCCCACATCTCAGTCTCAATCTTAACCTGCCTCCTTCTCAGCTCCTGGTACCTGGAGTGCCCCACACCCTTCCCCTGATTCTGCCACCTATTATATCCAGCCACCTTCTTCTGCTTCTCTTTCTTCATTCCCTGAAACAGTCCTCGAATTTCGTCACCTGGGGCAGCCTCTTCCTCCACCAATTCATTCCTCTCTTCTTTATCCATCTCATGCAATAACAGTTGCTGAATTTCATCAATTGGGGAACCCTCTTCCTCCACCAATTGACTTTCCACTTCATTATTCATCTCCTGCAATAAAAGTTGCTGAATTTCATCAACAAAAACACCATCTTCCTCCACATCAGTGGAAGAAACCGCCTCCGCAACACCGGAATACCCTTTGGCACCAAACTGAAACTGAAAATCGCCACTACCAATACAGTTTAGTCTTGCCACGCTGGATAAGAAAGCCTCCCTTTTGGGGGAGAAAACGGAGCCGTGGGAGAGAGAGAGGAGCCTGAAAGAGTGGAAGTTCTGGCGAATAATAGCGCGACAGGCGTGTTTGGTGGCGTGCCGCCACATGTTCGAGGAAATGGCGGAGTGAGAGGGTTGGGAAATGAGAGGGTGAGGAAGAGAATCGAGTCCCTTGGCGAGGGTGAACATCAAACTAAATGGAATAGGAACGACAAGAAGAACAAGAGTGAAAAAAAGTGTTCGAAATTCATAGATGAAGACATGGAATGAAAGTGTCGCCGCCTTTAAGACAGAAAATGGTTTTGTGGGAGTGAAGGATGCAGTGGCGACGACGCTCAAAAACCCTCCTCAGAGGGACTGGGGTTTTGTATTTAATGTTTTTCAAAGATAAATAATACTGGCATTAATTACGTTCATTCACAACATAAACTCATAAAATAGTATAACTATCGTCTTTAAATATATGTAAATTCATTGATCAGCTTTATCCGGTGGATTCGATTAGAATATTAAAGGATTTTTAACAACATTTTTTATAAAAAAAAAAAGTCTTATAGTATTCAATTTAAATTTATAGTATTCAATTTAAATTTTTTAATGATATAAATAAATTTTGTGTTATTTAATTAAGAATCTTAGAAATTTTTAAGGAGAATAAAAAAAATGTTGATGATATTCAATTATGATTTTTTATAACTTAAAAAAATATTATTTAAAAATATATAAATTTCTGTGGATTATTTTTTTAATGAATTTAGACAAATTTTTTCTAACTTTTAATATAAAATATCTATCAAACATTTTCATCTAAACTTAAGATTTTATTATACTATGTTCTTTCTTATTTTTTTTTCCTCTCATTACATATACACTTTTCTTTCTTTAATACCCATCACAAAAATGAAATCTATTTCATTGAAAGAAGTATCAAACAACTATAAAAAAAAATATTATTTTTTTCAAAATGTGTATCTTATGTTTCTCCTATTCATTTGGAACAAAAAAATATCAAATATACTCCTCCCTTTACACTTTTATGTTTGTTTTCTACTTGCTGGATGTAATATTTTCCTAACTATTACCATTACTTTTGTCCTCCTCATACTCAATAACTCTCATACAAATGCAAAATTTTCACCTTCATCACTCCCTTTTAGTATAGACTTATTATTACACCACATTAAACATGTCATTGGAATCATCATAAAATAATTATAATAATTTAAAAAAAATCAAAAAATCAATGTATAATTTTAAAATCTATTGTTTAAGTCCAAAAGTCAAACGATGTTATTGAAAAAAGAATTAGCACAGAAGGACCTAAAACTATTAATAATTTAGTTATTAAAATATTAAAAAATTTGTATCTTATAATTTTGAATATGTTTTTAAAAATTCATATAGTTCTTTTGAATCTTATAAATTTATAAAAAAATTCAAATCCTTTAAATTCTTATAACATAAATTCGTTAAAATCCAAATTATCTTAAAAGTCTTGTAAAAAAATTGATAAGTCATAATATTCATATACAATCTTTAAAATTCACAATATTTTTTATATTAAAATAATCTTTTAAAATCTTAATCCAATACACTCAATTTTTTTTCAAAATTCATGATACAAAGACTAATTTAATATTTGTAAAAAATCAAAAGACTAATTTAATAAAAATAATAATACAGTACATGTTTTAAGTTTTAAGTGTAATTTTATTTGTTCATGAAATAATATCATTGAAGTTATTTGTGTGTAAATTGTTTTAGACTTTAATATATATTTTTTTTTGCAAATACAATCTTTTCATGAATTTTGAGATTTTATAATCATTTTTGTGACAAGACACAATTTGATATGATAATCACACTTCTCCTGCAAAAGATTTTGAAAGACTAATTTGTATCATTCTAAACTTAGATTACATTCTCTATATTAGTTTTGACTTATTTAATGTGTATTATTATCTATTTCTGAATGGGATTTTAATGGGGAACCAATTTGGGACCACTTATGATTTTTAAAATCATTTATTTATTATTGTTGATTAAAATAGTGTTGATGTTTGGGACCACAGGAACACAATGGATGAATTGGAATACATGGGTCCTGAACCAGGCAACATGGATATTTTGATCCACTTTACGGACCAACGGGATGAACTAAATGAGATATGCAATGTTGATCCTGATAAGTTTAGAATGTTCAACGCACATGACTGTGTGAACAATATTGCTAATGATTTAGACTTGTCACTATGTCACCATTTTATTTTGTGGTTTTGTTCTACTGCTAGTAGTAAAATTCTTCCCCTTAAGACTGATCATGATGTGCTGAAAATGTTTGCTGAGAATCAAAATTCAATTCATATGTATGTTAGTAGAATAAAGGATGAGAGGAAGGGTGTTAACACTGCGCACCAACAAGGTGGGTTCATGTCCAACAAAAATTTGGGTTTACATCCAATTACAGAAAAACAAAAAAGAAACAAGAGTCTTAAAATATTTTCAGGTTGAGGGGAAGAAGATAAGGGTATTTTAGACATAAAATTTTATTAAAAGTCATGTGATCAGCATGTGCTTAAATTCTGTTAAATTATTAAACGGTGTTTAGGATGGAGGGGGTCTGAATGTAATCTAAGCTAAATAATTAAGGGGTTTTTTTGTAGGATGCAAAAAGAGAAGAGTTTCAAGTGAAATTTGAACAAAACATAGCAGGTGCGAGTGTAATTTACTCTTTAATTTATGTGTAGAATGAGTTAATATTTTATAATAAAAAAATCTTTAATAAAAATTAGAGTTTTAAATAATCAATATATTGTCATAAAAGAACGTTGTTTTTGCTGAGGTGTCATGCTCACAACAAATTTCAGCTTCTTATTACAACTTCTTGCTGACGAGTCGCGCTCACAGCAAACTTCAGCTTCCTGTTGACGTGTCCTGCTCACAACCAACTTCAGCATCCTCCACGACGTGTCATCTTCACAGCGTTCCTTAGCAGTTTCACCCACGTCTCAGCTTTTGTGTAGAACCACCACCAACAACCAGAAGCAAGGGCCAAAGCAGAACGCGGAAAAAGCCCCTAACTCCTTACAGTTCCGCTGAATCCTCACCAACTATTCTTCCTTTTCACACGTCAATGACTCTCTTGTCTCCATCATCCTTCTCACCAACTATTCTTCCTTTTCGTTCACACGCTTTGTCAATTGTTGCTGATATGGTTCTGCGAAGCGAAAATTACACATTGCCTTAAAGACCATCTATCCTTCTCCAACCATCCATTTTTTTAGAATGTGGGACTACAGAAAGAAATCCTCAATCTTCACACTCCCTCAGCTCCTTCTCTTTCAGTCCATACTTTAATCCTTACCAACTCCTGACATTTCCACTCACCAACTATGCTTCTTTCACACTCCTTTCAAAATTTGAAATTCAAAATTCTTCTTCCTAAATGTTTCTCTCTCTCTTTCTTTCTTTTTTTTCTTCTCTCCTCAGACAACAAACCCAACTTCGAGCTTCCTTCATTCTCTCTCTCTCTCTACGCTTCCTTCTCCCTCTCTCCGTTGATTCCACTCCATCGTTGTGTTGCCACCTCTGCGCCGTCGTTACCACGTCGCCTTCTCCACCAAATCCCTCTGCTCTCACTCAGCTTTTGACAAAAAACTTCTCACAAGCATACACTACCTCTGTTCTTACAAGATGTTATATGGGTATCTTTCTTCTTCATATGGAATTGAGGGTGGTGGCGAGGGAGAGCACTACCATGAGGTGCTACCGAGGAGATCCATGGTTGAAGAAGATACCACAAGGTGCTCCACGAGGTTCCTCACCGCATCACCACTGCCGTCCTCTGCCTCACTGCACTACAGTCCCGTCTCTCTTCCTCTTCCCCTTTCCTCTGTAAATAACAAGATCTTTTTTTCTGCTTCAACTTATTTTTTGGTTTTTTTATTAACAGTTATGGTTTTAAAGAGGCTTGTGGTTAAATTTTTTATTTAGCTATTGATCTTCTATTTTTGCAGCTGTACTGTGGGAGTTGCTTTGCCTGTGTACTCTACGTTCAAGGCAATAGAAAGTAAGATCAAGATGCTCAACATAGGTGTCTTCTCTACTGGGTAGGTGTGAATTTTCCTAACTTCTTCATTTTCTTTTTGATCACAAGATGCTCTTTTTTTAATATTAAGCTTTTATTATTTTCATAATATTTTGTAAAAAAATCAAATGTAAAAATAAATACATTTTAATAAAAATTATTAGACGATTAGTAAAAAAAAGTATAATGAAAAAAGATTCATACAATATCAATAGTTTAATATGAAAGATTCCCATTTAAAGTTTCGACCGACAGGGGACGACTATTTGGGCCTTTGGCTAATATATTTAATTTGGATAAAAGAAGTGCAAATAATGCAAACGAATTAGACAAAGAAACATAAGAAATCAGACTTGAACATGCAGTTATGCATTCGAGATGGATTTGAATCAACAAGAGCTTTTACAACATTACACACTCACAAAAGAAAAAGTCTTAATGTATAAAAAAAGGCTTGCATATTGTCAATTAAGCTTTAAGAACTGTGGGATGCAACTGTAAGATGTTTAATTATTTTTGCACTAGAAGGCTAAAGATGAAATTTACAAATTTTTGTTTCACTCGTGTTAGATTATCTAAGTTGTTGATCATTGGTTCCATGTGACTTGTAGCTTGGCTTCAATGATGGATCCAAGCAACCTTTTGCCAGCTGATGGACTTGAAGAAGTCCACCAAAATGGTGTTCATGACGAACTGTCTAATTCTAGAAAGGATGGTATTGCCTCCAATGTAGACCCCGGTGTTACCAAAATTATAGAAAATGCAGCTACAAATGGAAATTTTGAAAATTTCATCCAGTATGATAGCACTGCAACTGATTACTCATCAAAGGAAGAAATCAAGGAAGGATCAAACGATAACATAGATGTGAACAATGTCACCATTTCCAAGGTGAGAGGATTTTTTTTCCTTGTATTGTTTTAATTAATTTATTAATATTATTCAAATCGAGTATCTCATCTCATGTATTTTCTCAATTCTAGGAAGAGGAAGCAAAAATCATAGATCGGACAGGGCAATTAAAAGTAGGAAAAGGTCTTGCCAAGAATAAGAATGCAAAGCCACCAAGCCCTAGAGGCAGTCATGGAAGTTCAATTAAAAAGAACAAATATGGAAAAGATGAAGAGCTACCATCTGTTATTTCAAATGGTACTTTTGCTTCAGACTCTCACCTAAGACAACCAATTAAAAACAGATCATTGAGTGACAAGCAAGCTCGATTGTCCAAGGTTAAATTTGTTGTTATCTTTGTTTGCTAATGAAATTTGACATACGTGGTCAGGCATTTAAATAGTTGTGCTCCCTTTGTTTCTTTTTTCCTTTTTGTTTTGAGTAGCAAAAATTAAAGTTTTGGCATTCCCTAATTATTAAAGAATCCTCATCTTAATTATTTGACTCGTGGGCTATAATTTATTTATTGGATACAGGGAGAAGTTTAGACCGCGACTATTAAAGAAAGAGCCCCTTGATAATCTTCAAGCAGAAACAAAATCTTCTTCGTATCCTTTTTTTTCCTGGTTGAGCATCGTTTCTTGTGGTGAGAGGCAATGGGGAGTTAATATGGATTTATTTATATTTATATTGTAAGTTTGTTACTGAGAGTGGTGCAGTGTATTATCGTTTATCCTTAATCCACTTGTAAGTCCTATCGTAGAAGATGCCAAACCTTGCAAGCTGGAGGCACTCCCAAAATATGGATTCAGTTTCAAGTGTGATGAGCGAGCTGAAAGAAGAAAATAGGTAAATATTTATTACTTGCTTCTGCCTTTTGTGTTACATGAAGGTTTCTTTTGGATAAACCCAGTTTAAAAAAAATGTTATTTTGGTGTTAAGGTGTCCAGTTCTACACTAAGCTTGAGGAAAATATTCATGCAAAGGAAATGGAGGAGAGTAACCTGCAAGCAAAAACCAAGGTGATAATATTTTGGAAAGAGCATACAACAATCTTTTATCCTTCTGAACTAATTTGGAAAGAGCAATCGTTGATGATTGAAGCTCTTTTCTCATTCTTTCCACTTCATTCCATCAATAGTATGAGGAAACTAAGTATAAATTCTAGGGCTTTAGACTAAATCTATATCTGACCTTCAGTCTAATATAACCCATCAATTCTCATTCCTAAGATTATGGATTTACACTGTAGGCAACAGTTTGCATTTTTGGACAATTACCGGGGTAGCTTTAGGTGGTACATATATTTCAACTTTGGTATTTTTTCATTATTTAATTGAGTTCCTCTGAAAAATTTGGCAATTTTTTTCCTTTTTCTTTTTTTAAAAAATTGGCAATTAAAATATAACAAAAAATATTTGGAAAAAATCTTTTTTTTTCCATTTTCATCATTTCATTTAATTATTTTTATTGACTTTTTTTTTGTACCCTGAGTAATTATTTATTTATCTCGTGAGGGTAAAATAATTGTTTTGAGTTTTGATTTTCATTGGAGTTTGATCTCTACGGTTAGACCTTTTTCATTGATTGTTTTGACATGAGCTTCTATGTTATTAATCCATTTTTTTTTATAAAAAAATTAGCTATCTTTCAAAGATGAGCGAATGTGGTATTATATAATGTGAGCTTCTGAATTTGTTTATTACAAGGTAAACATGATGAAATAGAGGCAGACTTCTTGAAGGAGAAAGAAGCTCTTGAAGCCAAGTACCGAAAATTGTGTCAGCCATTGTACACAAAGGTATTTGATGATTCTGTAATGCAGAGACTTGCATATGATGTTTAATTTTTCTTTTTACGTGTTGCATAATTTGGTTGCATAAGCTGCTTGTCATGGATACCAAACTTGACGACATTTTGTTTTTGTTATTCATTTTGAGCATACGTTCCTTAAATATGTTTTGCAATTCTTGATTTTGATTTGTATTGGATTATTTTTTTTTATTAATAGCTTTGTCATTGAACTTATTATAAATGGATAGCGCTGTAAAATCATAAATGGTGCTATTAAAGTGGAAGGGGCAACAAATGAAACAACAGATGAATCATAAGAGGATAAAGGTTGTAAGTATAGAAATGACACCTTATTCTTGTGTTTCAATTCTCTGATATAGCAATTTGCTTGTGACTTGTGTAGAGAAAGGAGTGCCTTCTTTTTGTCTCAATGCAATGAAAAATAATGATGTGTTGAAGAAGTTATTCAATGGTGTTCCAACTGTTAACTTCTTCCCCCTTAATGTTTTGATTTATGAGTTTTGCATCAAAGTTACATTTTTAGATGGTCGAAAAAAAAAATACTTTTTAGTGATCCTTTCACTGCTTCTTTATTAACTGGATTTTAGAGCATGAAGAAAGTGCTCTCAAGTTTTTAAAGATATTAAGTAGAGTAGGATAGAAAATCCTAAAGGAAACATAATAAGAGGATGAAACCTATTTGGTACAATGGAGGTTTACTCTTGATATCAGACACATGTACACCTCTTTGGTTCCACCATGTTTATAACAACTTATCAATTATTATATTGTTAATTTTCTTTTTTTTATTTCTACTGATTTTTAAAATTCCTAATTTTGGTGAAACCTCTTTTTTGTTAGTTTGAGTTAATGATGGAGTTTTATGATGAACATGAAGGATGGTGGTGGCTGTGATTTCATATAAGTTTTAATCGGGCATTGGAACCTACCAATTTTTTTTTTTTTTGTTTATGACTTGTTGTAGACTAACAATCTTGCACATCAATTTTTCCTATGTTCTTATTTTGTCTACTTTATGAAATTTAATGTTTTTTGGTTTCTAACGCTATTAGGAAACTTATTAAGTTGCAAGAACAAGTAGGCATCCTCTTCATTTATATAATAATTTGTTCATTTACAACACCATTTATTTTGGAGGAATATATCCTAATATCTTCAATTATTATGTTTGGCATGGGCAAAAACAAGACCATCTTCGTGAGCAAAACAAAGAACTTGCAACATTCGGGTTTTTCTTTTGCCCAAATGTATTTATAGGTGTTTAGGTTTTGGTTTTGGCCTTCTTTACATGCTTAATAAGGCAAAACTTTTCCAAAATGGAGTGAGATAATTCAGAAGCTGAAATAGCTCAGCATATAAAACAAATACATGATCTGCAAGAACATTTTCAAGAAAAAGATAGGCAACTTATTGAGTTGCAGGAACAAGTAGGCAACCTCTTCATTTATATAATGAATTAATGATGAGTACTTGGAACAACATAGGTTTGATCAGGAGACTATTATGTTTAAAGATTAGCAGTTCATAGAAGCCCAAGCATGGATGGCTTGTGTTTGTGAGATTGATGTTTTCCAATAAACAACAAATCAAACATTACAAGCTGAATTGAAATCACTTTAGTAACTCTTTTATTTACCTTTTTTTTAACTTTATATATTCTTGGTTGCATTCTGAAATGAAAAACAAAAAAAAAAATATTTATGTTCACAAAGTTGTTACAACTTACAACTAAACATAGCTCATTCCTGTTTGGTTCCAAATTTATACATTAGAAGATTTAATGATATCGAGATGGTATTGCTTATAACATTTCCTTTTGGTGCAGATGGAACAGTTGGAATCATTTCAGCTATCAAATTAACGAAAAATGATCAGAGAAACTGGTATTTGATCATATATATGTGTGCATTGTGTGTATTATGTGCGTTTTGTGTTTAGCAAAGATCCATTTCGCTAACTATCATCATACCAAATTACATATTTCATTGTTTTAAAGTTTAGATGTGTCTTGTCTTTTTGTGCCTTGGCTGAATCAGGGAAAGTTAGTGCAAGGATGTGAGAAAGGAGAAAGATGCAATCTGTTATGTAATCTTCTTGTCCTCATATGATTTTCTGTTTTATTACGCAGAAAACTTTATAAGTGATGTATGGCTGAACCCATTAGCCATTAGTTTTCCAAAATCTACCTTGCAATGAAACTCAATCTTCAAGCAAACTTAAGCATTTTCACGTGAATATGGGGTTGTTTAGAAGCTTTTAATTTCAGCAATGGAAGATGGAAGAAAGTTAGGGATGAAGGGGAAAGACACCATGGAGAAGCTCTCCAATAAGTCTAGGAAGAATCACCACAATAGCTTGAAGCCATTGATAAGAAACAAGAGGTTCTTGCACAAGAACAAGAGAAAAACTTACACATATTTTGGATTTGTATTAATGAACCAAAGTTAGTAGTTATATTCAATTTTGGACACCTTATAAAGGCCACAAAATTACAATCTAATGCACATGAAATGACAATTCAAATGAAGCTTGTAGTGTACAATAAAGGAACCTAAAGCAAGCTTAATGAAGCTTGTGGTGCAAGCTTTTCCTAAGTAACCCTTGGTTGTCCCAAACTCCCTTTGCTATCCCATTTTCGTGAAGGTGCAGTATTTTTAGCTTCTAAGTGCAGCCAACTAATTTACTAAGTTGCTACACAAATTACACACAAGTGCACGTACACCTCTTTACACAATTGCAATAAAAAACCTTTTTATTGTTTCTAGTTTTGCTTCTAACAAGTGCTTAATTTAATTGGAATTAAATTGAACTTGAGACTTGAGTTGGTGTGCTTCCTCTTGCTTGCTCAAGTTAGCCTTGATGTGGTCTTGAAGTGCTTGAGTTCTAGCTCTTTTCATGGGTCCTTTAAAGCTCAACAAAGGAAGTGCTTCAAGCTCTCTTTCTAGCCCTTTGACTTGGAATAAACCTCCATCAATAAGTAAAATATTTATGATTTAAGTAGGCATAATATTTTCATTTTTGTATCTTGTGTTTTTATCATAGTGTCATATACTGTTAATTTAAGTAGGCATAATATTTTCATTTTCAAACTTCTAAACCTAGTATTTTAATTTTTGTTTGTTTCATTACATGTCATATAACATTGTTGCCTTCTAGAATTTTTTTCCAATATTCCTTGGAAAATAAATTATCCTTTGTGAATGATATTTTGTTTTTTTTTTTTTAGTTGGGTTAGTCTCATTTGTGGTTTGCAAGTGATGTGTTTGAATTAAATTTACACCTCAAATCATATGTTAAATACACTACGTTGGAGATAATACTATTTTGAATTTTTTTTCATTTATGCTAATTGAGTTTTCATTATCTTCAAATGTCAAAATGAATAGTCCGAGAAATCCTAAATTCTTATGATTTTTGGAATTTTGGAATTTAAATTATGATTTTAGAAGGATTTTACCTCACATTAGATTTTTTTTAGCTATAATTTGAATTGTTGAAAGGGATAAAATCATAAAATAGTGGGAATTTACGGTTTGAATCCAGGTTTTAACTACCATGTCTAGATTTTTTAATTTTAGGAGGAAATTGATCATTCAATTTTTTGATAGTAGCATAGCCTGAAAAGTAGAAACTAATATCGAATGGATTTTGTCGAGTTAATATAGGAATGGTAAATTTAGTGACAAGGATATGTGGCTAAAGAGATTTGGCCTTACTATCGTATTGACTATTACTACAAGCAAATCAAATCTAAGTACATCAAAACAAGTTCAACTGGTAAGTCCATTGTGTGATTTGGAAACACTTTCTGATTACCTTCATTGATTATGATCTGATGTTAAATATTTATGTATTAATTTAACTGTCACAGTTTGTGATATGGTTCTTATGATTACGATATTGCTTTTGTAGGTGATGAAGTTTCTCATGGTAATGATTCATCATTAGGACCATCTTGAGGTTGTTTCCAAGTACTCCTACAATAGATGACTCCTTGCTTTATGCTTCTTGTAGTTGTTTTCAAATGTGAGGATAAAGTCTAAGTAACAAATGTGACTCTTCAAAACCATGATTTTGGTAATGGGAGGATATGTAATATTTCAATGAGAATAATATTATGTTTTTTTTCCTCTTTTTCAACAATTGACTGTATCAGCTGAAGGTTTTTGTCCTTCTCTTTGTCCACCCTCTCCTTTAGTTTGTAGACTTTATAATGCTTACGTTAGTTTTTTAATGTACAAATGTTAGGTAAAGTATTTTTCCTTTTTAAATTATCATTGGAGTAGAAGAAGCTGCCGTTATGGACTTACTTAATTTTATGTATAGTAATACCTTACCAAGATCGACATATGATGCTGTATTGGATGTGGTGATGGCTGCTGATAAATTTGAGGTTGTGTTATGCATAAGGTATTGCAGTAGGATGTCGAGGTTAATGCCTATGACTTGTGAGTCTGGCTTACTTTATTTGGATATTCCTTCAAACATTTTTGACATTAGATGAAATTCAAACCTTGGTATAAACAGCAAAGTTGTTTCTTGACACACACTACATAGACATAACAAAGTAAGATTCATACTCTAAATGTTTCCTTTTATCCGAGTGATTTGTTTTTTCTTCAACCATTCTTAGTTTCCTCTCTTTTTTCTCTACCCCTACATTATTTTGCTTTGCAAACTCATGGACTTATAAGAAGTTCTTCTTCATTGAATGATCTAAGTTTGCAGACAAACTACTCTTGATATTTTCAATTTCATACTTTATTTATTATTTAGTTTTGAATTTTTAGCAATCATGCTTTATAGTTGAATTTTATTATCTTTCTATATCCTTTTATATGTTCATGATTTTTCAACCCATACTTCATAGTTGTAGCTTTGAAGTGTTTACACTTTTAAATATTGGAGCTTCATAGTTCATATCAAGAGTAGTTTATATGCAAATATTATGTTCTCTTTTTTAAAAATTATCTCTCTCTATATTTATTATAGGCACTAGAATGTCTTCTTTCATTTTTTTTTCTTTTTTTTTTCTCTTTTCCTCCTCTAAGAATCATTCTTTATTATTGTCTCATGTTTAACTATCCAAATGAAAAGTGACAATTAGTATTTTAACCTTGCTAGCTAACATCAGCCTAGACCTGCTATCTTTGTTGTTTCTTTTTGCCATGGTCACGATTTTGGTATACTAATATTGGAAGGATAAAAAGCAGTGTTTCAATAAGGAATGTTAGATTAAATTTTGGCCACTAACATTGTCAATTCACAAGTGTTGCAGTCTAATAAAAGCACCCAACCAAATGTGCAGGGTTCATGTTAGCAAATAGCAAGGGATTTGATTAAAGAATCTGTTGTGTTTATTGATTAAGGCCCTATAACATGTGAGACATGTTTCAATTGTAGAAAGGAAAAGTAATAGACTATTTTGAATGTGATCCAACAAACCATGGTTACTATGGATCTGCTGCATTCACGTTTTTAATATTTTATTTATGCTTGATAAATACTCATCATTTCACTATCATGTTTGGTTATATAATTGACCAAATACTCGTCATCTTTTTTTATTTATTCTTCCTTTGTCTTTTTTTATCTCAAGTTTCTCATTTTTTTTCTTTTCAACTTCTGTAGAAATTTCTGTGTCTGCCCCTCTTCTCTTTGCCAACATGTTTTGTGTCAGATGAAGAAACATATTTTCCGTCTCCGTTTTAAAATAGCAAGGTTTGGTCTAAGAATCAAGTTTTCCCTTCCCAATTTAAAACCTCTTTCATTTCACATAAAATCTGGCTTAGGATACAACTTGTCCTCTGAATATTGTGCTTTTGTTTTTGGTTGGAACACTGGACACCTCTGCTTGAGCATTCTAATTGTTTTACATACAAGAATTGCTAGAGTAAATAACTACTAAACTTCAGCACCTTATTTGTTTTTATGATCATTGGGGCTGCTTATATAGTAAATACCAATCTTATATAAATTCTTCATTTTTTTAAACATTTATGATGTTATATCTTCATTCATTCACCGGTAAGTTGGTCTTTGTGAACTAGATTTTTTTTAACCAAATAATGTGGCAGTGGAACAAGCTTTTTGTTTAATGTAGAGAGACTAAGGCTTCCCCCACCAAAAGAGCCCAATCAAGAAAGATCCAACAATAAATTTTTATAGAAGACACTTGAACCAAACCACATAAAGGCTAGTTTTCATGCAAAAGTTAGGAAAGGAGTTGGCACAGGACCTAGAGTCATATTCAGATATCATGAAGGCCAAATTTTGGCTGCAACTACTCATTTCCTTCCACATTCTTACAATATTAAGGAATATAATTGAGCAATGAATAGCACGGGTTATTGGAAATAGCACGGGTAATTGGAAAGATTTGCTTATTTAGTTATCTTACACCATTTTCATATCATATATTTCACATTATGCAATCTTATTTATTTGGTTTTCTTTAACAAAGTTTTTCATTCATTCAATGCATGTGTTTAACGGTACAGCTTACCTGTGCGTCTGCACGGGTATTGTGCTAGTTGTAAAAGAAAAGAAAGTCAGTCCCTATCTAGTAGATCTCTTAATTCGTCCTTGCCTGTCGAGGTTCCCAAGAAACAAAAATCGGATTTTTTTTAATCACTAAAGAAGATTAAAACTAATGATAAGTAGATCAACATTCACCTATATTTTATCATACCAGGTATATTGATAAAATTATAAGTAGATCAGCCCTACCATTAATCCTTCAAGTACAACAATTTCTACAATAGTTTTGTGTATTTCGCATTGAAATATGACTCTTCATTAATATCAATATGTTGGATCTAGTATACGGCATCACTCTAAGATCACATATATTTTTTCTCCTAATATATTATTATTACTTTATCAAAATCTCCATTATTATTTATTTTATCTTTTTATAGCTTCACCTTTGAATTTTGTTATTATGTGATGGAGAAATAAAAATAAAGATAGTTGTTAATAAATGCTCTTAGAACATTGTTTAAAAAATTAAAATAAAATATTTGAGGCAAAAGATGATGAAATTTAACGTGTATAGTAATATAACCTAAACAACAATATAAACCAACAAAATCAATGAAATTAGTGTAAAACTGAGAAACTTTTCTTCCAACCCCAGAATATCAATGTGAATAATATGAATAATAGTTGGTGAAAGTGAAAAACCTATGTAGTTTTGAGTGGATGTGCAATCTTGTGAACAATAGTATAAGTTGTGTCACTAATGATGATGCTGAATTTATAAACTTTTATAAACTCATCTCTATCGATGCTAAATCTCAATCTTTTTAAATTTAAATAAAAAATTTGTTATAAAATTTAAAGTAATTAAACTAAAAACATTTTGATGCAAAACAAAAACTGACAACTCTATAAAAAACAGAAACTGACTACCCAAACTGAACATTAACACTGTTTTATGGCTAATTAATTACAATTACAAATAATTATTAAATGGAAGTTATGATGCAAATAATAAACAAAACTTATTAAACCCACAAAACTACTTTTTTAGAGGAACCATCATGTTGCAAGTTTTCATATTTATTGTATGTATATGTATACATTCACATTGATGTTTGATATTTTCTAAAAGAATTTGAATTTTATTTTATAGAATATTTTTGCATAAATTATTAATAAATTTTATTATATTTAATATATGTATATTTTGATTATAAATAAAATTTTACTTGATGTAAATACTGTACTGTACAAAATGGTAAAATTTCACGTGACCATTATTGTGGGATCACTATACACATGTCTGCCTTCTATGTCAGCGCTGCTACAGGAACTGCACACGTGTCCGTCATTTGTGTTAACCATGCTACAGTACTAGTGCATATTTCTACCCTCAGTGTCAATCCTGCTTCAATAATAGTTCACATTTTCGCCCTTAGTGTCAATCTTGCTACAATGACAACGCACTTGTTCGTCCTCTATGTTAGCCTTGCTACAAGAGCGTAGACATCAACCCTCAACAGCCGGGTCTCCTTGGCCAACATCAGCTTATTTGTTACGTTTATTCAAATAAGTGTAACCACTTTATTTCCTAGAATATCTCTAGCTATCTCCAAGGGATTATCTATAAGTAACAACATATCTACAAGGTACACATTATCTCTTATTCAAATTACATAATTATCTGCTATTATCTATTATCTTACCAACATATTAATTAACAAACAAAGGCCTAAGGCCGATACTCCACACTATAAATACACGTTTTATCTAAACTTTTACTTAGGCTCACATTCATTCCATATTCATCTCATATTCATCATTCATTCACCATTCAAGACACACTCAGAAACCTTCTACTCTTCTTTACTCCAAGACCACCTCAGACATTCTTACTCAGTTATGCTTCCATAATTGATGTACTTACTTGAGCGTCAGAGTCTTTTCCTTTGTTTTGCAGGTCCCCCTCCTTAACAAGGTTGACTCACCATCTGACGTGCAAAGTTTTGAACCCACTTGGACCCCATCCATCATCATACGTGTAATTTCTAGATTTTGGTAAGAACGAATACATATAAATTTCTTGATATGTAAATTATGTTGTAAATTTCTTAATATTTGACTTTGATTTAACGGATAAAAAAAGGAAAATAATATATGTTAATATGAATAGATATTTTAAATATGTATTAATTTATCATATATTTATATTAATATATTTTATATATGTTAATACAAATCTGTTTTAACATATATTTAATTTTTTTAATAAAAAGCATATATTTAAATTTATTTTAAATTTTTTTGAAAGCAAATTTGTTTTGATTAATGATATTTTTTCCTTTACATATAGTATATATAGATAAATATTAATTAATAGTATATATATGTATATTATTATTGTTATTAGTATTATTAAAAATATATAAACATGAAATCAACGGATGTTGTGAGATTATAAACAAATCTAACGGCTATAAAATACTCAAGTAGTTTCTCACAAAAAATTGAATTGAATAAAATAATGTTTGTTGTTAAACTAATGAAAAAATACTACTGGTTCTAAAATGTTCAAAGAATTTTTTTCAATGGTTGTTAAATTAATAAAATAAATCTCATGATTCCAAAATGTTCATTTTTAAAAAAAATGCATTGAATCAAATTAATGGTTGTTTTCAAATTAGAATTTCAATCCAATGACCGATAAATGTTCAAATATCCTATATATAGATTTACTGAATCAAATCAACGACAGTTGCCAATGAATTTTGAACCTATTTATCAAGTGACAATAAACACTTTCATCTATAAAAAGAAAAGGTTAAGTATACTATTACATCTCAAATTAATGGCTTTCATTTTCAAGGTTCTCTCCCTCATTCTCTTCCTTGGTTTGCTTTTCCAAAATAACTCATTTGTAACATATACATACATACATACATATATATATATATATATATATATATATATATATGTTCTTACCAAAATCTGGAAATTCTACTTATGATGATGGACTAAGTCCAAATGGGTTCCAAACTTTGCACGTTTGATGGTAAGTTGACTTTGTTAAGGTGGGAACATGCAAAACAAAGGAAAGGACTCTGACGCTCAAGTAAATACAGTAATTATAGAATAATAACTAAATTAAGAGAGTGGAGAATTTTCGAGTATGTATCGGATGAATATGAGCATGAATATTTTGAGTGTGTATGAGATGATTATAGGTTTAGAGAGAACCTGTATTTATAGCATGGAGTATGGGCCTTGGACCTTTGTTTATTAATTAATTTGTTGATAAGATAACAAATAATAGCATGTAGTTATATAATTCAAATAGGAGATAAAGTGTACCTTTTAAATATGATGTTACTTGTGGATAAGTAAATGCTTGTAGATAGTTGGAGAGATATTATGAGATAAGGTGGTTGCACCAATGTACACTATTACTGGACAGACCTTATGTACACTACATAAGCCCCCCCAGCCTCTGAGCCAGCTTGTAGGCGAAAGAGGATGATTAAGTGTTGATGAATCTGGACAAAACCCAGGACGGACGAGCTCCTAGTCACATCTCTGTAGGCTTGTCAAACTTAAGGTCCGTCCTTGATAAGCCTAGACAAAGCCCAGAACGAGCTTATTCTTGGTAGTATCTTCAGAAGGCTCGACAAACCCAAGGTTCATCCTTGGTGAGCCCTTCCATTGTCAAGTCTCGCCTCAGCAAAAACCTAAGGTATCTAAGAACATTTGATGCACTTTATTAGAGTCTGTTTGGATACAAGGCTAGAAGTGCTTTTAAGAGCTTCTCTACTGAAAAAAAACTATATTTTTAGTAGAGAAGCTCTCAAAAGTACTTATGCCTTGTATCCAAACAGGCCTTTATTCCTGAACTTCATTCTTGTAGGAGTACAACCTTGTAGGGACATAGCATAATTCAGGACCAATGCCTGACTACTCATCAAGGTCCAGCCTTGACAAAACCTAGGACCAGCTCTTGGTCCCACTTACAGGTTCTTAAAATCCAAGGTCCACCCTTGGTGAGCCTTGACAAAATCCAAGACTAGTTCCTGGTACTCTCCAAAGGTTCGCAAAACCCTAGGGCTTCCCTAGGTGGACCTCCAGCAAAATCCAAGGTATCCCCTTGGTTAATTACATGTTCTTAATATCCATTTTCGGTGAACCTTGACAAAACCCAGGACCAATTCTTGGTACTCTCCAAAGGTTCATAAAACCCTAGGGCTTCCTTAGGTGGACCTCCAGCAAAATCCAAGGCAGTCCCTTGGTTGATTACAACTTCTTAATATTCATTTTCCGGTGAACCTTGACAAAACCTAGGACTAGTTCCTGGTACTCTCCAAAGGTTTGTAAAACCCTAAGGATTCCCTAAGTGGACCTCCAGCAAAATCCAAGGCGGTCCCTTGGTCTATTACATGTTCTTAATATCCATTTCTCGATGAACCTTGACAAAACCTAGGACCAGTTCCTGGTACTTTACAAAGGTTTGTAAAACCCTAGGGCTTCCCTAGGTGGACCTCCAGCAAAATCCAAGGCAGCCCCTTGGTTGATAACAAGTTCATAAACCCAATCTCGGGTAAACGTCAAGGTTCATAAACTCAAGTCTTGGTAGACCTCCAACTCAAAAACCAAGGACTATTTCCTGGTACTTTCCAAAGGCTCGCAAAACCCTAGGGCTTCCCTAGGTGGACCTCCAACAAGACCCATGGCAGCCTCTTGGTCAGTAACAGGTTTAGAAACCCAAGCTTTAGTAGACTGTCAAGGTTCATAAACCCAAGCCTTGGTAGACCTCTAACTCAAAATCCAGGACGGATGCGTCACTGGTTGATCTCCAATGATCCACAAAACCCAAGACCAATTCTTGGTAACTTACGAGATACAACAAACCTAAGGTCCAACCTTAGTGAACCTCCTCATCGTTAAGTTTCCCCTGGCGGAAGCTCAAAGTATGCAAGGTTTATCCTTAACACATTTTAGTATTCCTAAGCTTTATTCTTGCATGAGTATAAGTTTGCAGGAGCATAAAACCCAAGGTCCGTCCTTAGTATACAAAACCCAAGGTCCATCTTTAGTGCACAAAACCCAAGGCCAGCTCTTGGTAGCTTACAGGTTCGACAAACCCAAGGTCAACACTTGGTGAACTCCAACAAAAATCCAGGATGGACAATTCCCCTGGTACAAGGTTCGACAAACCCAAGGTCAACCCTTAGTGAACTTCGAATCTAGGACGGACAATTTCCCTGGTACAAGATTAGACAAACCCAAGGTCTACCCTTGGTGAGTCTCAACAAAACCCAGGATGGACAACTCCTTTGGTATTAGACTTGACAAACTCAAGGTACAACTATGTCTACCCTTGACATATGTTATTATTCCTAAATTTCATCTTTGTAGGAGTACAAATTCTCAGGAACACCAAACCCAAGGTCCAGCCTTGGTATACAAAACCCAAGGTCCACCCTTGGTATAGAAAACCCAAGGTCAATCCTTGGTCTACAAAGTCCAGGGTCTACCCTTGGCCTATTAAACCCAAGAAACTCTCTTGGTACACTCATTCCTTTGGAATTTCGACAAGCAAGACCATAGGATTATTTGTTTGCAGGAACAGGTACACTCCTTGGGAACCTCGACAAGTAGGACCCAAGATTATTTGTTTTGCAGGAACAGGTGTCCAAGGTCCACCCTTGAAACTCCAAACCCAAGATACGCTCTTGGTACATTAACTCCTTTGGAGCCCCGACAAGTATGGCCACATGATTATTTGTTTTGTAGGAACAAGTGTCCAAGGTCCACCCTTGACGCTTTAAACCCAAGACATACTCTTGGTACACACATTCATTTGGTATCTCGACAAGTAAGGCTACAGACTTAGCCACTTGCGAAAGCAGGAATCCGAAAGCAGTTCAAGCACCACCCTTGACACTCAAAGCCCAAGCTACATTCTGGATAATTCAGCTGCTTCAAAGCCGCGACAAGCAGAGTCTGGGGACCAACTCTTCATCCTAAAACAACAAGTAAAACGAGACACTATCAATATACAGAGTCTCACTTCTATGATGAAAGGACGCCATTCAAGCGTCCTATTCTCATCATCACAAGAAATTCATAAACAGAAGACAACAACATACAAAAGCGAACCCAAATATTGAAGGCGAAGAAAAGGAGAACATTTGCATTAAAACAATTGTAAACATTTTACATGGCCTCCACAACCAAAAGTTAAAAAAAATACAAAGATGCGTAGACACTGGTCCCGTCATCTCGCTCCTCGGCAGAAGCAATTTCCTCTTCATCAATCAAGACATCGCCCTTTACATCCTTGAATGGGTCAAAGACACCTAAGTCAAGGTCTTTACAAAGAAGTTGGCTTGACTGACGACCTTGAGAAAACCCTTCTCATAATGTTCCACTGCCTCACACTTGTAGAGGGTCAGCTCCTCTTCAAACTCCTTGTGGGCAGCCTTCTCCTCAGCTAACAGATCCTCAAAGTTAGTCACCTTCGTGGCAAGCTCATCCCTCTCAACGACATCCCTGTCAGCATTGACAACAAGTTCTTTCTTCTCCCTTAGCAGCAGTAGGCGCCACCACTGAACCAGGAACCCGGACAGTGGACGATGAAACAGGTGAACGTGGAAGATGTCCAGTGGCCTCCCTCATTGTATGCAGACTGCGAAGGGCCCTTGGCTTCTTGCACTCATACGTCCTAGCACCATCATCCTTTTTCCTCTTAGCCAAAACAAAAGGGGAGATGTTAGGAAAAGCAGCAGCAACATTAGCAGGGCCAATCCCGACAACGGGTCGACCTTCTTCTCTAGCCGAAGGATGGATAGAGGCAGGTGGCACGACACCACCCTCGGCACCCATATTCTTCACTAACGGCCTCCATGGGAACTTACCTATTATACCTGCAAAGCACATAGAGAAATCATAAGTGTCAAGCCAGGTCAAAATACACACAAGAAGAAAAGCAAGGAAGAAAAAAATGCAAGAATGCAAGAAGACAAGTATGGCGGTAAGAGAAGATGTCAAACGTCCCCTCCATTTAAGCAAAGGCGTAACTTTTCTTCCTCGTGCGGGACTTGAAACGACTCCCTAAAAATCCATACCATGACTTGACGCCACTTACCCACTATTGCAGGTCTCTAGTATGTGTCCACTCCTTGAGTGACACGTATGCATGAGTATAGCGTGTGGGCGGCACACACCTGCAACATAAGACAAAGCGTAACGCTCCTTTTCTATGCTCACTCCAACAGTCAGATATTGGTAGAAGGTTCAACGTTGACTCTTCACTTACCTGACATGTCTGATCGCATCTGTAGAACAAATACGTCCTTCTTAGACATTTCAACAGTAACAAACCGAACAACACACGTCCAAGTTAGGGGGCTTGACATAGATCCACACTTATATTTTACGAAATCATCAACATTGATATCGAACACCACTTGTCCACCCTCGGGGGCTCCTTGAGCTCACCATTTCTCTTACTTGTCAAGAACACCAACTTTGACACTGGACATTCCTCATCAACGCTTACACATCCTCTTTCGCCCCCAAGCTGGCTTAGAGGCTGGGGGCTTATGTACTATACAAAATGGTAAAATTACACTTGGTCATTACTGTAGGGTCACTGTACACGTGTTCTCCCTCCATGCCAGCTCTGCTACAGGAACTGCACACGTGTCTGCCCTCTGTGTCAACCCTACTACAGTAATAGTGCACATTTTCGTCCTCAATGTCAACCCTGCTACAGTGACAACACACTTGTCCGTCCTCCGTGTCAGCCTTGCTATCGGAGCGCGAAAAACAACTCTCAACAGCTGGGTCTCCCTGGCCAATAACAACTTATTTGTTATGCTTATTCAAATAAGCGTAACCACGTTATCTCCTAGAATATCTCTAGCTATCTCCATGGAATTATCTACAAGCTGTTACTTATGTACAAGTAACAACATATCTACAAGGTAACACATTATCTCTTATTCAAATTTCATAATTGCATGCTATTATCTGTTATCTTATTAATAGATTAATTAACAAACAAAGGCCCAAGGCCCATACTCTATGGTATAAATACAGGTTCTCTCTAAACCTTTACTCAGGCTCACATTCATTCCATATTCATCTTATATTCATCATTCATTCACCATCCGAGACACACTCGGAAACCTTCTACTCTTTTTTACTTCGAGACCACCTCAGACATTCTTACTCAGTTATGCTTCCATAATTGATGTACTTACTTGAGCCTCAGAGTCTTTTCCTTTGTTTTGCAGGTCCCCCTCCTTAACAAGGTTGACTCACCATCTGACGTGCAAAGTTTTGAACCCACTTGGACCCCGTCCATCATCATACGTGTAATTTCCAGATTTTGGTAAGAACGAATACATATAAATTTCTTGATATGTAAATTATGTTGTAAATTTCTTAATATTTGACTTTGATTTAATGGATAAAAAAGGAAAATAATATATGTTAATATGAATAGATATTTTAAATATGTATTAATTTATCATATATTTATATTAATATATTTTATATATGTTAATACAAATCTGTTTTAACATATATTTAATTTTTTTAATAAAAAGCATATATTTAAATTTATTTTAAATTTTTTGAAAGTAAATTTATTTTAATTAATGATATTTTTTCCTTTACATATAGTATATAGACAAATATTAATTAATAGTATATATATATATGTATATTATTATTGTTATTAGTATTATTAGAAATATATAACAAGAAATCAATGGATGTTGTGAGATTATAAAAAAAATCTAACGGCTATAAAATATTCAAGCAGTTTCTCACTAAAAATTGAATTGAATAAAATAATGGTTGTCGTTACATTAAAGAAAAAATACTAATGGTTCTAAAATGTTCAAGCAATTTTTTTCAATGGTTGTTGTTAAATTAATAAAATAAATCTCATGATTCTAAAATGTTCATTTTTTTTAAATGCATTGAATCAAATTGATGGTTGTTTTCAAATTAGAATTTCGATCCAATGACCGACAAATGTTTAAATATCCTATATATAGATTTACTAAATGAAATCAATGACTGTTGGCAATGAATTATGAACCTATTTATCAAGTGACAATAAACACTTTCATCTGTAGAAAGTATACTATTACATCTCAAATTAGTGGCTTTCATTTTCAAGGTTCCCTCCCTTTTCTCTTCTATGGTCTGCTTTTCCAAAATAACACACACACACACACGTTCTTATCAAAATTTGTAAATTCCACACGTATGATGATGGACTGGGTCCAAGTGGTTCCAAACTCTGCACGTAGGATGGTAAGTCGACTTTGTTAAGGAAGGGGACCTGCAAAACAAAGGAAATGACTTCAACGCTCAAGTAAGTACATCAATTATAGAAGAATAATTGAATTAAGAGAGTGGAGAATTTTCGAGTGTGTATTGGATGAATATGAGCATCAATATTTTCAGTGTGTGTGAGATGATTAAAGGTTTAGAGAGAACTTATATTTATAGCGTGGAGTATAGGCCTTGGGCCTTTTTTTGTTAATTAATATGTTGATAAGATAACAGATAATAACAGGTAGTTATATAATTCAAATAGGAGATAAAGTATACCTTGTAGATATGTTGTTACTTGTGGATAAGTAACAGCTTGTAGATAGTCGGATAGATATTAGGAGATAAGGTGGTTGAACCAATGAGAATAATCAGGCGTAACAGATATACTGTTGACCAGGAGAGACCCGCCTGTAGTAGGGTTGACGCCACTCTCCTGTAGCAAGGCTGACACGAAGGGCGGACAAGTGAGCTGTCACTGTAGCAGGATCGACACTAAGAGCGTAAATGTACACTATTACTATAGCAGCGTTGACATGGAGGGTGGACACGTGTATAGTGACCCCACAGTAATTGCCACATGTAATTATACCAATATGTACAGTACATAAGCTCCCCAGCCTCTGAGCCAGCTTGCAGGCGAAAGAAGATGAGTAAGTGTTGATGAAGAATGTCCAATGTCAAGGTTGGTGAGCTTGACAAGTAAGAGGAAATAGTGAGCTCATGGAGCCCCCGAGGGTAGACGAGTGATGTCCGATGTCGAGGTTGATAACTTTTGTGAAGTATAAGAGTGTGGAGCTGTGTCAAGCCCCGTAACCTGTACATGTGTTGTTCGGATTGTTATTGATGAAATGTCTAAGGAGGACTTATTGGTTTTGTAGATGAGGTCGAACATGTCAAACGAGTGAAGCATCAGGGTTGAACTACTACCAATAACTGACTGTTGATGTGTACATTGAAAGCATTCGTTATGCTTTGTTAAATGTTGCGGGCATGTGCCGCCCACGCGTCGTACTCGTGCATACGTGTCACTCAAGGAGTGGACATGTACTGGAGATGTGCAATAATGGGTGAGTGGCGTCAGGTTGTGGTGCGGTTTTCGAGGGAGTCGTTTAATGTTTCGCACGTAACTGCACAATCATGCCTCCATTTAAATGGAGGGACGTTTGACATCTTCTCTCACCTTCATACATGTATTTCTTCCTCCTTGTATTTTGAATCCCCCATTTTCGATTCTGTTCTGGGTTTGGGAGGCAGCGACTTGGGGGGCTTGATAGAGCGGCCCTTTATGCATTAAGTTATTTTAGTGGGTGACTCCTCGGAAGAGAACACCCTTGGTGGAGTTTCTGATGGATCCTCCTCTTCAGGGAGGAGAGCGAACTCCTGTCGGGCTGGTGAGGGAACTTCTTACCCTCATCAGCAGGCAAGGCCTTCCGTCGCCCCTAGTGCAGGCGAGCCTTTGCCACTTACCATCCTTCTCCCTCCATCTGCCTCTGGAAGGGCAAGGCAAAGTGGTGCTAGAAATGTGAGGGCCTCCCCTCACGTGCGTCACAATCGTAGTGCTGGGTCGCCAACTCCTGCTCCGACAGTGTCCGGTTACGAGTGGGTGAGAGAAGACGTTTTGAAGTATAAGTCCTCTCTCACTTCACCCACATGTGTCAATGCTATGTGCGATCAGCTTCAGTTGACGGCACCTAAAGATTCCCTCAAGTTCATTGTCGAGGCTTGCAGGAATGATGAGTTCCCCTTTATGAGGGCGACATCGGGCGCTCCACCCTTTTTCTTCATATACCGATGCCTTTTTGAGGTGTTGGGTCTTCTCCTTTCCTTCTCACCTTTCCAATGCGCCCTTCTGGATTTCTTGAACGTGGCACCCTCCCAACTTCACCCCAATAGTTGGGCAGTGGTGAGGGCGTTTGAGATTTTGTGTTCCTTGTTGAACATTCGGCCGAGTGTTCAAGTTTTTTTTTTTTTTTTTTCAGACTAAGTTGTTTGGGAAGGTTGATTGGGTCTCCTTGAACAACGTTTCCAAGAAGCTATTTAAAGTTAACACCAATGTCTTTCGTCGCTTCAGAGACCGTTTCTTTAAGGTCAGCGATAGTGGTGTCATGGCCGATGGAATTTGGTTGATACGTAACCAGGATGAGGAGCCTCGCTTCCTATTCTACTGGCAAGCTGACCCCACCAGGTTCAGGTTGTTCGATGAGGACTCACTGACCCTGGTGGAGAGGTCAAACAAGGCGATCCTGGAGTTATTGTCGACCTCCCTGTACGCTCGTGCTATCTTGTCATTGCCCTAGGCAGATGACCCTTCTGCTGCATTAGACGGTATTTTATCTGCCTTATTCCTTCTTTGTCTCCTTGTGTGTATATAACCTGGTTTGACACTTATGATTTTTGTTGTGTGCTTTGCAGGCATCATGGGTGATTTCTCATGGAGGCTGCTAGTGAAAAAGGTGGGTGGTGATGTTGTGCCACCATCCCGTGTTCCCCCTCCAGCTGGAGAAGATGATCGACTCATTGTTAGGGTTGGTCGTGTTGATCTTGATGTTGCTTTCCCCAGCACCTCCCCCTCTGCATTGGCTAAGAGAAAAAGGGATGACGGTGCTGGGATGTCTGTCGTAAGAAGTCCCAAGCCCCTCGCAGCTTGCGTGCAATGAGGGAAGCTGTTGGACTTCTTCCCTGTACGCCGACCTCTCCTCCTCCTGTTCGGGCTCTGGCTCCATCAGTGGCCACGGCTACTCCTGCTTCCTCTGCTCCACCGCCTGTTGTCCGAGCCACTATTCCGGTTGCTGCTTCGACCCCAGTTCTGCCTTCTGCTGCTCCTGCCCCACCGGCTATCGCCCTTGTTTCCCCTGTTGCTGCCATTCCTGCTCCTCGCCCTCCTCCTTCTTCTGATATACCGGCACACTCGCCATGTCTCCTCCCTTGAATTCGTATATGTTCTAAGGGAGGTTGACTCACTGTGGAGTATAGGGCATAGGCTTTAGTGGAGAGTGCCGACCCCGTTTGACAAGAACTTGATTCGATCGGCCGACCCTCAACGTTCAGTTGATGCTGCAAAGCTCTTCTTGCAGAGAAGCATTGCTATTTTGGAGAACGGGCAGTTGCACCAAGAGGCTATGAATAAGGCTGCTTCCTTGGAGAGGGAGCTAGCTAAGTTGAAGTCAGTTGTCCGCAACATCTGGAGGGTGGAACACTCCAAGCTGAATAGTGTTATGGTGGTCGTTGTTTAGTTGGTCAAGTCTAACCATCAGCTGTCTGCCAAGGCTGGTGGCGCTTTGACCAAGTTGCTATATACCGATGTTGACGATGATGAGTTGGTCACCCGGGGTAAAGCTTTGCTAAAGGAGAAAATGGACCCGACTGCCAAGGCTGACAAGGTCGATGTTGAGAAGGAGGAATTGGCCAAGAGGGTAACGAGTTAGATAAGAAGCTGAACGAGTCTGAGCTTGGACTTGCTGCGGAGATGGCGATCAGCAAAGAGCTTGATGAGGAGCTGGCCGTCTACAAGAGGGAGGTAGTGGAGCAGCATGAGAAGGGCTTCCTCAAAGTTGTTCGACAAGGTGGCCTCTTTGCAAAGGATCTTGACCTGGGTTTGTTTAATCCTTTCAAGGATGTAAAGGAGGTAGTTTTGGTTGATGAGGAGGAGATCGACTTTGTTGAAGAAGGTGCTAGTGATGTAGCCAATGCTTAGGCTGCTACCTCTTGTACTTTTTTTGCTTTGTTTTGTTTTGGGTCGTACAGGCCATGTAACATTGACAATTTCAATTTAATGAAAATGTTCTTCTTTCTTCAATTTTTTTATGTCTTTGCATATTGTCTTCTATTTATGAATGTTAGTATTTATGAATATAGGTCACTTGAGTTGCGTCCTTCCATCGTAAAAAATGAGACCCTGTAATTGGATAGTGTCTCGTTTTGCTTGTTGTTCGATGATGAATAGTTTGTCCCCGGACTCTGCTTGTTGAGAAATAAAAGCAATTGAATTAACAAGAGTGTAACTTGGGTTTAGAGTGTCAAGGTTGATTCTTGAACTGATGTTGGATTCCTGCTTTCGCAAATGGCTAAGTATGTAGCCTTGCTTGTCGAGGCTCCAAATGAACGTGTGTACCAAGAGCGTATCTTGGGTTTGAAGCGTCAAGGGTAGACCTTGGACACCTGTTCTTGTAAAACAAATAATCACGTGGCCCTACTTGTCGGGGCTCTGAAGGAGTCATCGTACCAAGAGCATATCTTGGGTTTGAAGTGTCAAGGGTGGACCCTGGACTTTGTATACCAAGGGTGGACCTTAGGTTTTGTGTTCCTGAGAACTTGTATTTCTGCAAAGATGAAATGTAGGAGTAATATCATATGTCGAGGGCAGACATAGTTGTACCTTGTGTTTGTCAAGTCTGATTCCAGAAGAGTTGTCCATGCTGGGTTTTGTCGAGGTTTACCAAGGATTGATCTTTGGGTTTCACGAACCATTGGAGACCAACCAGTGACGCGTCCATCCTGGATTTTGAAGTTGGAGGTTGACCAAGACTTGGGTTTATGAACTTTGACGGTCTATCCGAGTTTGGGTTTATGAACTTATAAGTTATCAAGAGCTGGTCTTGGATTTTGTAAGGTGCCAAGAGCTGATCTTGGGCTTTGTAAGGTGCCAAGAGCTGATCTTGGGCTTTGTAAGGTGCCAAGAGATGGTCTTGGGCTTTGTAAGGTGCCAAGAGTTGATCTTGGGCTTTGTAAGGTGCCAAAAGCTGGTCTTGGTCTTGGATCTTGGGCTTTGTAAGGTCCACCGAGGGAAGCCCTAGGCTTTTACCTGTAACCGACCAAGGGGCTGCCTTGGATTTTGCTGGAGGTCCACCTAGGGAAGCCCTAGGTTTTACAAACCTTTGGAGAGTACCATGAGCTAGTCTTGGGTTTTTGTCAAGGTTCATCGGGGCTGGATATTAAGAACCTAATATCGACCAAAGGTGTCTTGGGTTTTGTTGGAGGTCCACCTAAGGAAGCCCTAGGGTTTTGTGAACCTTTGGAGGTTACCAAGACATGTCTGCCCTAGATTTTTGTAAGGCTCACCAAGGGTTGACCATGGATATTAAGAACCCATAAGCATTACCAAGGAATGGTCCTGTGTTTCGTCAAGGTTGGACCTTGGAAAGTGGTCAGGCGCTAGTTCCTGAACTTGATTATCCTGCAAGGTTGACATAAGCATATGTAATTCAAAAAGGAAAATATGTTTTATTAATATAGCAATTAGAGTACATATTCCCTTTGTTATTCTTTGGATGGGCCTCGTTAAAACCTTTCAAGCCAAAACCCTGTTTTTTTATGGGGACAAAAACTTGAGTAGGACAAGAGAACGCCAACCGACCTTCAATTCCTCACCTGTAGTAGAACTTCAAGTGGGTAGCATTCCAAGTTCTTGGAATGTCTTTACCACCTAGTTCCTGCAGTTTGTAGGCGTCATTGTTTAGGTTGGTGACAATCCTGAACGGACCTTCCCAGTTAGGTCTGAGCTTGCCTGCGTGGGGATTTTTCCTGGCTTCACCCCGGACACGCCAGACTAGGTCGCCTGGCTGAAAGGTTCGTGGTTGAACCTTGGTGATGTATCTTCGTGCCAGTTGAAGTTTCATGGCTTCTTCTCTGATCCTGGCTATGTCTTGAGTCTCTTCCGAGGTTTCTAGCTCAACCCTTATGTTTTCTTCATTGTGTTGTTCTTGAAACAACAACCTTCTTGTTGATGGTTCCCCAAGTTCGACAGGAATCATGATGTCAGTGCCATAAGTGAGTTGAAAGGAGTCTCATGAGTGGTTGATTGTGGTGAGCAATGGTAAGCCCACAATATGCTGGGGAGTTCTTCTTTCCAGAGGCCCTTGGACTTGTCAAGTATAGTCTGTAAGGCTCGAAGGATAACACGATTGGCGACTTTTACTTGGCCATTTGTCTGAGGATGTTCAACAGAGGTAACCAGGTGTTTGATACCCAACCGTGTAAGAAAATCCTTGTAGGTCTATGCCTTGAACTGAGTACCGTTGTTAGTAACAATAGCATAGAGTAGATCGTATCTGCATATGAGATGCTTCCAGGTGAAGTTTTTGACTTCGCTAGTTGTTATCTCCCATATTGGCTTTGCCTCAATCCACTTAGTGAAGTAGTCGATAGCCACTAGTAAGAACTTGACCATTCCTGAAGCTTTTAGAAGTGGTCCCAAGATGTCCATCCCCCACATTGTAAAGGGCCATGGAAAATTCATGGTGTGAAGGTTATCAGGGGGAGTCTATGGGATGTCCGCAAACTCCTGACACCTTTTGTACCTCCAGGTAAACTCAAAGGCATCGGGCCTGAGTGTCGGCCAGTAGTATCCTGCTTGTACTACCTTAGTGGTAAGGAAGTGTCCCCCTGTATGGAGACCGTATATCCCTTCATGAAGCTCTCATAGGACATAGTTTGCTTGTTGGTTGACCAGGCACTCGAGCAGAGGTGTTATCAATCCTCTTTTGAATAGTTCGCCATCAAGGATGATGTAGTAGCTGACTTTCCTCTTCAAACGTCGGGCCTCGTTTTCATCTGCCGACAATGTCCCCTTAGTGAAAAAGTTTTTGTAAGGGGTCATCCACCTTGACCCGCGTTTTTGTGGGCCAGGTTGGCCCAATCCATTTAGTTAGTGTAGGTTGATAATGTCAACCTAACCCACTTTTTTTCGTGGGATAAATGGGTTGGCCCGTCGGGCCAATCCATTTTACCAACCCTATTGAGCCTTAAGGCCTTAGCATTTATCAATCAAAAATAGGAAACATGGTACAAGTCAGAGTGGAAAGTGATCATCATTAACCAGTCTATTTTGTCAACCCTATTGAGCCTTAAGGCCTTAGCATTTATCAATCAAGAATAGGAAACATAGTACAAGCCAAAGTGGAAAGTGATCATCACTAACAAATGTAAATGTTTTCAGTCACAAGTTGAGTTTCTCTGTGTATGAAATCATCAATTTCCATTTATCTTAAGTTCATCCCTATTACAACGCAATTCTTAAGTACTAGGTTTAACATTTTTTATAGTTCATTTGCTCGTAAAAGTTGAATAAAATTTGTTGCAAATTAATAAATAATGTTTTGATTTCTTTTATTTCTAGAAAGTAACACTTTTTCTTATTTCTATTTCTTCAATCTTTTATTTTTCTTTTTTGACAGCAATATTATTCTACGAATGTTTGATAACAAGATTTTTAATGCAAAATAATTTAAGTTATTAGAATTTGTACCTTTAACTTTAATATATTAATATTTATATTGTTTCCTTATTTGAATTTGAATTTGAACTTAAAAAAAATATTAGTTTTATTTATTGATAAAAAAATTATTATAAATTTCAATTATTAAATTCTACGTCCTAGAGGAATTGTAAATGAATGAAACTATTCAGAATATAAAATTATAACTTAAATTTAAATTTTGCAAACCTGTATATATTATTTTGAAATAGACGAATCCATGAAAATATTTGGTATATCTTCTAAAATAACGCAAAAATCACTGGGGGCCATTTGGTATATCTTTTTTAAAAACAGTATTTAAATAATCTAGAGCAAATTACATTAATATTTTCTTTCCTAAAATTTCATGTAATTACACATAATTCCACCATTTCTTATTTTCTTATATTAATCCCCTTTAAGTTTGTAAAGATTACATTAAAAATTTATATGTTTAAAAATATTATAGTGAGACCTTTACAAACTTTACATAACACTCCCTACTGAAAAAACAAAAATAATGATTAAAAATTAGATAATATTAGTGTAATTACTCGGAAATCTCAAAAAGTGTTCATGTAATTTGTTCAATAATCGAGATATTTTTACTTGAGTAAAAAAAAAAAAAACTTAAAAAGGTTAAATTCTCACCTCTTCAATGATTTTGTAGAAACATAACTAAAAACATCATCAGAAGATATTTTTTTTTCATATATGTATATCATTAATTTTAGTATATAGTAATAGTATTGTACGTATACCCATCCAAAAGTCGGGATAGTCTTTGTTGTTCCCAGAGAAGAAGAAAAACGTTTTCTTCTAATTTCTTATTTGATTTTTTTTCTTTCTATGTTCAGTCTGTTCGACGTTGAACTGCACAAGAATCTTGGTCATAATATATCATGAAACAAATTTAATCTGTTCCAAAACTTTCAAACCATCGCGACATACATCTATTGAAACTAATGCAATCAAAGAGCATCAATTTTATACTAAAGTAGGAGAACAGACAAAGAAAATCACATGCTGTAGAGCTAAGCAACAACATGCTCATAATAATGCTATATGAACAACGTTTAATGCATAGAAGTTGGATTCAGTTTGTTCTCGTGCAGAAAAAATGTCACTGCAACATGCACAAATGCACAAGTAAATCTAACAATGAAGAATTGCAAAGACTTTTTATGAGTGAAGTGCTTGTTCATATAGCAACACAACCCTAGCGACTTGAACTCACTATCTCGGTTAATGCTAGCATGTTAAAAACAGGTTAGATTATCAACCAAAAGAAGATTTAGTAGCACATAATCTACCTTGTTAAATTACTTTCTCATCTACTACCTTAGAAAATAAACCGTACACAACTGAACATTTTCCTATCACCCATACAACCCATCAACAAATCAAATAATCAATAAGAATAAAACCTCAACGTGTAAGCTTTTGTCAGTGTCATCTTTATGCATCAGTTGCATTGGGCCAGAAACAATCAATATTGCACAATACAACTGATCTCACCATGTCCCCAAAACTGCAGCCACAATATAGAAATTTTGTCAGAAACAACATTAGCACAACTGACATGAGCACATTGGAAACGGTTTGTAACTGACCAGTCAATGATATTTCTAGCTTTCTCAGGAATTTCTGCTCCATTCCATGCTTTCTCAGAGCGATCTATACTCTTTCTTGATTTATCTTTCTTATCTGGGCCAGCTCTTGGCTTTTCTTTATGGTCTGTGCTTGTCCTAGGCTTTTCTTTGAAGTTGATACTTCGTCTCAAAGTCTCCCTTAGATCCATGCTGAGTCTAGGTTTCTCTCTAAAATCTGTGCTACTCCTTGGTCTGTCTAGTTGATCAGGAACAGGTCCAGATCCAGTTTTCTTATGCGGTGACGGCTCAATAGCTGCGATAAATTTCTTGAGGTGCTTTATGTATTGAGGGTAAAGCTCCAGGTTACAATGATTTCCTCCTTTAATCCATAGGGGTTCATACTTTTGTTTGCAATGTTCCCAAAGTTGCTTCCCGTGGGAGTAATCTACTACATCATCAGCTGTTCCCTAAAAGATACATAAGCCAACACAAAAGAATACCATCTTACTATACGCTGATTGCATTAGGCTACTAGCATAGGCCTTTAACAAAACAGTTTACCAATTAAAAAAGTCTAACCCACTACCAAGTTTCCCAACATCAAATTTAACTGTCAGCTAAATGTTCATTTAAATAAGGTGTGTTGCGATTTGATAGCTTAATTGAACATTATGTATGCATATAAACCATGTTCATTTAAATAAGGTGTGTCGCCATTTGATAGCCTAATTGAACATTATGTATGCATCTAAACCATGTTCATTTAAATAAGGGGTGTCGCCATTTGATAGCCTAATTGAACATTATGTATGCATATAAACCATGTTGGTCCACTTTCCCTCTTATTTTAGTGCACACAACACAGAAAAAAATGGGCTTACATAATTTGGGTATTATGTTTCTCAATTGACTAAAAAATTGAATTGGATGTGAAAACTTGAATACATGAAAATGCTGTGTACGAATGATCCACTAATAGTATGAGAATCCCTATAGGCTATAGATATTTTATCACTTTACAAAATAAAGGCTATGGAGACTTACCATAGTAGTAGTTCCCACATGAAATATTCAAACTTGTTTCAAGTTATTCAAAATTTCCAATAACAAAATGTTGACAAACCAGTCCAGAATGCTGATAAAGATAGGAAACTTCATTTTATAAGAGAGCTAATCTAGATAATCACAAAAATAGTGAGCTAGAAAGCCTTACAATTTCTCATTGCGTGAGGCAATTGGGAAGTTTAAGTTTGTGGCTGTGGTTGTCAATGATATATTAAAGAAGTACAGAGACATATTATTGCAAGCATGACAAATATGATAGTCAGTAGGGAAAGGGAAACAGACAATTAGAGGCATGTATGTGTGGTAATTAGGGGGTTGGTTTGGGAGTGTATTGTAACGACCTGATAACTGGCAAGGGAGGAACGATCTGCCTCTGCCAGTGAAATGTATTAAACAGAGAGGAGAGAGGAAGGAGAGGGTAAGAAAGTTGAGTGTGCATAATCCTTATTTGATACTGATAATATTACAGCAACATCAGCAGAAGAAGGAACTCAGCACATTTCATCAATAAAAAGTGTTACAGACTTCCAGTTCCAGTGTTCTGTCAAAAGCACTTGGACATACTTGACACAACCACATAAATACTGTTTGAAAATTACAGATAGAAAAGCTCATATGGACATCCACAATGACAACAATCAAGAATTTGTAAGCAACTGAGAGAAATTTTAATCAGAATGGCTTCGAATATTTGATAGATCAATACAGCTGAATAAGTTCCATTCAATTTATTATTGATAATGATGAGGGTATGTATAGAAAGCAAAAGCAATAAAGGTTAGTGTAAATGGGAGAGGGGATTTAACTCGGATTAGAAATGAAAATATTTCTGTTTTGTACAATGGCACATTTAATTTAATACTATTATATACTTGATAGAAATAAGTATACTCACATGAATTACCAGAACTGGACAATTGACCAAGGGAATTTTATCAATGTTCTGCACAAAAAGCAGGAAAACATCATTAAATTGCAGCAATTGAAATATATGTGTGTGAGACTCAAATTGAAGAATGTGATTGACTAATTTATTTAGCATTGATAGATAGAGATAAAACCTTATAAATGTCAAACCAGTATGTCTTCTTGACAGGATAAATGACTCGAAGACCAGATAAGATGGGACTGTGGAGAATGACAGCCCTAAGGTTTGGTAAACGAGTAGCCAAATCTGTAGTGGGTCCACTACCGACAGATTGGCCATACAGAATAATGTCTTCCTCTTTCGCCCCATACATTTCTACCAGGCATTTATAAGCAGCTTCTATATCTGCATACGTGTTCTGCTCTCTAGGCTGTCCGAAAAATTTGCACGTTCTTCAACTCAATCCCATTCCAGCAAATATTACGCAATCTCATAATTATCTATAGATCCTAGCTCAAAAAACATTAAAGGAATAATAGAATGGTATGAAAAAGAAATAGAGAACAATAGCACCCTTTATTCAAAAATGACTTTTTTTGTATAAGTTTGTTCAAACTCGTATATATTGAAAAATTAAAGAGTTTAATATGTAAAAAAAATGTCTTAATCAATCATAAATCATTAACTATTGGTATAATTTTTAAGGTAGTAGTTGTAAAAATTAATAAACTTAGATGACAGTATAAAAATTCTTTACACGATCAGTGCATATACACTATTTGTTCATAATTAATTTTTTTTCTATCCAAGAATAGCCATTCAACTGAAATCATCTACTTCCATTTTGACTTATTAATTGATATATAGGTCATAGATTCTGCATCGTATAAATGGAGGGAAATTTTGCCATTTTTCCAAATTTTCAACATAAAGAGGTTCAAGCCATTTTATTGATATGACTATTTTATAATGAAAAAAACTCAAAAAAATTGAAACCATTTCTGTAGTAAGAGTGGTAGAAAGAAGGGTAATTTCGGTAAAAAAAAAATAGTATTAGTCCCTGTATTTTTATTTTAATTTTAATCAATTTAGTCCTTGAACACTTGAAAAGGAGTGATTTCATCTCTTCTCAAATACAGGTTAACCGTGAAGAGGGATGAAAAACAATTCTTTTCATAAAAGGACCAAATTAATCAAAGTTGAAGTTCGGGGAGTAAACCCAAGTTTAAAAGAGAAAGTACCTGGACTTAAAAGTTCAAACATACTATTTTATATATTATCCGTAGAAAGAGTATTTCACTATGACGAATGATTAAGGGCTATGTTCTTTCAAAATCAAGTAAATCCAAAAATATAAAAATAGAGAAAAATAGCTTACCTTCCCAGAAGACTGGCCATACCCAGAATAGTCATAACTGGAAGAAAAAAAAATTGAGAAATTGGAAGGATTAATAAAGAATGTGAGATGAAATTACAAGTAACAACAATAGTGTCTAAAGGACGACGTAGTGAGTAGTGACCATAGGAGATTGAGTCGGAGGTGGAGACTGAGTTGGGATAACAAGTGGTACAGTTGAGCCAGATCGGAGGCGTTGCCGTGGGAATAGAGCATGGTCAACGACGCGGTAGGGTTTCTAATGTACATGGCCACCACGCTGTTCCCTAGTCTCGTGCACAGCTTCAATACGTCCACATTTTCCCTCGTGGCCACCCCTGTCATCCTCAGCTTCCCCGTGACGTCATCCGTATCCACTCCGTACGACGCCGGATTGGGGGGGAAGAACGCGAACTTGGCCGCAATCGACGACATCACCACCCCCATTATCAATTAATTAATTTTATTGTGTTTTCCCAAGTTTGGAGGAGAAGGGAGCCGGCACGTTTGAAGGGGCCGAATTAGGTGATGGTGATGTTGATGTTTATAGAGGGTGAAAGGGACTTTGATCAGTGATGGTTAAAGATATAATTTGATTTTGAATTATTATTTTATTTGAATAAGAATAAATTGTTAAAATAGTTTAGAAATAAAAAATTTGAATTATTATTTTTTAGTTTAAATTATTATTTTTTAATATTATTTATATAAATATATTTAATTTAAGAGTTAAATATGAATAAATAAAAGAGTAAATAATAAATAAATACATAAATGAATAAAGAATTTGTTCTGTTCGTGAAAAATAGATGTCCAGTAGTAATATTGGGTCTTGATATATGATCGAAACTCTTTCTCTCTTATAATGCTTATGGAGTTTGAAGCATCCAAAGGAAGAAGAAGATCACAACAAAGCAAAGCGACACAACACAAGTGGTGTGCAGTGTGCTGTGTGAATGGAAAAGAGAGAGTCAGAATTTGTGTGTACATTGCACCTTTGGTGAGACCTGCTATTTATGCTTAATGACCTGTGTAAAATAAAGGAAACTCCAGCCAATTCTTGATCATGATCTTCCATAAGATGAACAAATATTTTGAATATTCTGCATACAAATACTCCTGAATATCTTTCTTGATTTTGGTGATTATTTAGGACCTAATTTTCCCAAATTTTGTCATAAATAACGTGATGCTGACTGTATTGGGCTCTTTGGCCTTTGGCCCAATATCAATTATCCGTAACCGTTACCCCTCATCTCGGTTATTGAGTAATCTGAATGACCGGAGTGATTCATATTGAGATGTAGATTTTTGACCGAGATGATTATCTCGAATAAGTCGGCCTTGCTACTAAGTTTCCGAGATGACTTTCTCGGTCTTGCATTTGCTGCTTCTATGGAGCAACAACCACTTGTTTACCCGAGAGCCGACCTCCTTTCCTGGTTCCGACTGAGATAGTGAAGCATTTTTTCCGCAAGGCCGACCTCTTTTCTTGATCCTCAATTCCAACGCAATGAAGTATTCTTGCTGTCGTTTGGACATGTGAAACGACGCGCCTCCCTGACATTTAATGCTCTGTCATTTCTTTGCACGTTCTAATCATGACTACCCTTGGCCATTGTCTGTTTTGCCCCTGCCTTTTAGTAAATTGGTCATAATTGCCCCAGTGATTAACCACGTTTGTCAGTTACCCATGATTAGCGATTCAAATTTCGACGGTTACCCTTTTTAATATTGTGGGTTTCGACGGTTACTTTCCACCTTTATAGACCTTACCCTTGTCATTTCTCCCACTGTTTCAAAAACTCATAGGCCATTTCTCTCTTTCTGCTTGCTTTTGCTCTAATATTCCACTCTTCATTTTCGCATTTTGGTGCTTCAGCTTTCTCTCTTCAAAGTTCTTCAATCCAAGTACCTTACTTTTCTTTTCGCGATTTTGCATTTCTCATTCTCCACATTGCTCTTTTTTATTTTGATTGCACTTCTTTCCTTTTGACCCCCTTTTCCTGGGTTTTGCCTCCTTTCTTCTATTCTATTCCTGTTCATCTTCATCCCTTGTTCTTTCTTTCTTGAGTTTTCAAGACCTTTTACAATCCTGTGGCAATGAAACTCACCCCTGAGGAGGAGGCACGTATTCTTAAGAGACTCCCCCCTTATTCAGCCTTTTGGTTTTTTGGCAAACCCCTCACAGAGGAAGATAAAATCAAACGCTTCCTTCGAACTCCCACTGGTGGTTCAAAATCTTCCAAAAACCCACTGGCCAGAAAACCTCCTTCCAAAGCCATAGCGGATTCTGGTATGGGGTCCAATAGTGAACCCAGGGGTCCCTCCATGACCCCTTCCGTCCTTTCTTCCGAGTCACGTCCTTTGGAGCCTTATTCTGAGACCTGGTTTGAGTCATGTCCGAGATGCATAGATAGATTCCTGTATTTGGCCAGCTCGGGTTTTGACAAGCAAGCCGACGACGTATTAGATGCGTGTCGGCATAATCCTGTAGTCATCATTTCGCCAATGCCCCGGCCCAGAACCGAGGTGCTGCCTGAACGTATTGATGCCTTGACATCGGCCAATACTTCAAGTCTTACCGTCAGTTTTCCAGGTATCTTCACTGATCATTATTTCCTCTTTTTATTTTGTCGTAGGTCATCATGGATGTCACTTCTGTGGAAATGGTTGAAGAGTCTCGGTCGATCGATTCCCACACCAACAGCCCCTCTCTTGCCCTGATAGCCAAGTTTTCCTAGGTTACCTATGAGTTTCTTAGCATCTCGTCTTCCATGAGTCCGGAGAGCGTAGCCGCTCTCTCTATAGGGAATCAAGAAGGATTCTCAGTTTGCCATCCCGGCCCTCATGTGCCGATCTATTCTTGTGCCGAACAGGGCGAATCTAGTTTTTTTTTTTTTCTGTACCGACGTGGTCACCCGCTTGGGTATCCGCTTCCCCCTTTCTGATTTCGAGATGAAGCTCTTAAAGCATCTGTCTCTAGCCCCTTCACAACTTCATCCAAATGGTTGGACCTTTGTAAAATCCTTTGAGGATTATGTGTAAACTTGGGAATCCCGTGCGTGGTTCCCGTCTTTATGTATTATTTTTCCACTCACACTGGCCGCACTGGCCGAGAGCCTTCTAACCGGAAAGGATGGACTTCCTTAAGGAGTCGTCCTAAGCGTAAGCTTTTTCCCCTTTATACTGAATCATTTAAGAGGTTCAAAAATAATTATTTTAAAGTTTGTGCCAAACCCGGCCAGCAACCTTTCTTTCTTCAAGGGCCAGAGTCTGTCGGGGTAAAGTGGAAGTTCCTCCTTTACTGGTCTCGTGCCCATCATGAATTCCAACCCACTTTCTACCGCCGAGATGAGACGGGGTTGTCGGATGCGGACGCCTACTTGGTCATCCAGATTGATGCTTTCCGAGAGAGCCAGGGTTTCTGTGATATCCCACCTGCTCTTCCTAACTGTTAGTCTGATTTTACAGAGTATGTTGTGCTGCTTTTCTATTTTTGGTGTTTGATTTATTTGCTCTGTTTTGCAGCTATTGAAATGGAAGATCAATCCGACGACCTGAGATCTCGGTCCCGCAAGACTTCCGATGCCCCGAGGCCGGCCCTCGCCACTAATGAAGTCCCTTCCTTCCTCAAGAAACTCAAACGGAGGAAGGTGACAAAGTCGGCCACAAAAACGGCCGTTATGCAAGTGGTACCGACTGTTCCGGTTCCTGCTGCCCCAGCCCCAGCTGCTTCTGTCCTCGCCCCTCCTGCCGAGGTCATTGCTGATCCTCCTCCGGCTGCCCCGACCACTGATCTCCCGGCCCCAGAGCCCTCTACCGCCGTGCTCCCTGAAGCTATGAAGCTGGAGCTCGGCCACTTATGGGAAAGGGGGACTGAGGAGTTTTTCCCCTTTGTTCGGGCTCCTAAGCGCTTCGTCGACTCATCTCGGCTTTCTGAAGATGACGTCCAGCTACTCCAGCAGATGCAGTTGCATGCCTATCAGACTGCTTCTCCTGTTGACTGTCTGGTCGCTTTAAAGGCTAGATATCATAGGAGTAAAGAGGAGCTTGCTGCCGCCCATACCAAGACTCAGAAAGCTGAGGAGGGCTTGGCCGCCGCTCAAACCGAGACTTAGCAAGCTGCGGAAGAGTTGCGGCTTGCCGGAGCAGAGTTCGAACGCGATCTTCAGGCAGCCCGCTTCGAGACTCAGCAGGCCCTTGCCAAAGCCGCCCTCATGACCCAGAACTTAAATGAGGTGAAAACCATGTTTGAGGGGGCCCAGGCGGAGGCCAAGGAAGCTAAGTCCAAGCTTTTGGACTCCGAGAAGGAGGCTGTCGAGCTACGGGAGGCAATGTCGTCGGCGGCCGAGGATTCTTTCAACAACGCCCTCGCTCAGGTCCGATGCCTTAACGCCGGGATCACTCTGAATAACGAAGGACTGCACTTTCAATCTTTTGTTCGTGATGGTGTCGTCGTTCCCTACTTCGAGCAGGATGATTCTGTCGTCGAAGCTGAAGACTTACCCGAGGCCGGAGCTGAAGAGACCTCGACTCCCGCGAGCGGAACTTGAAGGGCCGGGATACCGGTTTTACTTTGTATTTGTCTTTAGTTGTTTATGGTTATTTGAACAATTTCCTTAATTCAAACAATTTTTATTTTTGGAAAATATTAGTACAGTTATTTCCCATATTATCGTTCTTCTTTAGAACTGTTTAAGTATGCGCATTTTGAATATCCATTTGGCTCCAACGGCCAAGTATAATATCGACCGAATTACACGACGATTTTTGGTTCTCATCTTTCATCCCAAGTTATCGTCGGTGTATCACGGCCACTTTGGACCGTGTCAACCTGATCAGGGTTTGGAAACACCTCGGATCCGCACGGAACGATATATAAATATTGCTTAAAACGCCTTTGTCAATGTATGACTTATGAATATCGAGATATCTTTTTCAAAGGAAACTGTCAATTCATGACTTGTTTATTCATAAATATCAACTTTATTCGCATCTATGATTCCGATAAAAGATATTACATGAAGTGGGGGTGTCAAAACAGTTGGCCACCACTCTTCTCAATTAACGGAAAACACATAGATAAAAAGAAATCTCATAATCAACTATAATATGTCTTCAACTTGTCGGCGTTCCACGTACGTTTGATCGCCTTCTTATCCAATGTTTCTAGTATGTATGCCCCCTGGCCGAGATTCTGAGCAACTCGGTATGGCCCTTCCCTGATGGCCGCCAGCTTCCCATACTCAAGACCAAATCACCTTTCTCGAAGGATCTCAGTTTGACCTTCCTGTTAAATCTTCTAGCCACCAACTGTTTTGCGGCCACATCTCGGATATGTGCTTGAGCTCGGGTTTCATCTATCAACTCAAGCTCGCTGACCAAAGCCTCATTGTTGGCTTCCTCTCCTTCTTTAAGCCTCATCATTCTCCTCCAAGAGGGCTGTCCGATCTCGACTGGAATCATGGCCTCGCACCCGTAGGTCATTCTGAACGGGATTTCCTGAGTGGATGACTCGCCCACAAGACATAGTACAGCTATTCTACCCAACGTCCTCTGGCGTCGTACATCCTTTTTCTGAGTCCTTCCAAGATAACTTTATTGGCAGCCTCAGCCTAGCCATTGGATTACGGATGCTCCACGGAAGAGAAATGGTGCTTATCATCTCTCTGAACTTCTTATCGGTGAACTGAGTTCCGTTATCTGTCACAATCTCAGCCGGGATCCCGAATCTGGAAATGATGTTCCTTTCAAAAAACTTCTGGACTCGAGCCGAGGAGATGGTAGGTAACGGCTCTGCTTCTATCCACTTAGTGAAATAATCAACAGCTACAATGAGCCACTTCAGCTGCCCTTCTGCCGCCTTGAATGGACCCAACAGGTCCATCGTCCATTTGTAAAAGGGCCAGGGAGACGTGATAGTTGTCAACTCGGACGGGGAGGACCATATTATCTTAGCGTGCTTCTGACAACTCACGCATTTCTTCACATGATCCTGGGCATCCACCTTCATAGTCGGCCAAAAGTATCCGGCCCGAATAGCCTTCACTGCCAATGCCTTAGCCCCCATATGTTGGTCGTTGATGCCTTCATGTATCTCGGCCAATATATATTCTGCCTAGTCAGGCCCAACACAAAGCAACATGGGGGTGTGTGGGCCTTTGCGGTACAGCTCGCCCTCCTGAGTGGTATATAGAGCGGCGTCTCGGATCAACTTCTTGGCCTCGGCCTCATCATCGGGATTACTCCTTGCTCCAAGTATCTGATTATAAGCTGCCTCCAGTCGGCCATCGTCGATATCATCATGATACAAGTGGGATAAGCCAGCTCCTGTTGGACAACTATTCTATGGTTGCCCGTGCCCTTGGTGCTTGCTAGCTTAGACAGTATATCGGCCCTCATGTTTTCTTCTCTGGGAATGTGGGAGATGATGACTTCATCAAACTCGGCAATGATCTCCCTGACCCGAGCCAAGTACTTGATCAGCAAGGGACCTTTGGCCTGGTATCTTCCTTCAATGTGAGTCGCGATAAGTTGGGAGTCTGTGAAAACTTTCACCTTCTGGGCTCCTTACTCTCTGGCTGAGGCCAGTCCGGCTATTAAGGCCTCATACTCGGCCTGATTATTTGACGTCAGAAAATTGAGCCGTAGAGACTGCTCAACTGATACTCCCTGTGGGCTCTCTATTATAATTCCCGCTCTGCTCCCCTTTGCATTAGAAGATCCGTCCATGTAGACGTTCCAAGCTTCCTCACTGGCCGAGGTCGACGGGGTAAGCTCGACCAGGAAGTCGGCCAAAGCCTGAGATTTGATAGCGTGCCGGGCCTCATATTTCAAATCAAACTCAGACAACTGTATTGCCCATGTCATCATTCTTCCCGCCAAATCTGGCTTATGGAGAATTTGCCGAATCGGCTGGTTAGTACGTACTATGATGGTGTGGCCCTGGAAATATGGTCGCAGCCTTTTAGCTGCTACTAGAAATGGGAAAGCCACCTTCTCCAACTTATGATATCTCAACTCCGAGCACTTCAAGGCTCGGCTCACGAAGTACATGGGCAGCTGGGTCTTGCCGGTCTCCCTAACCAACACGGCACTCACCACCTCCTCGCCCACTGACAGGTACAGTATCAGTGTCTCACCGAGTTCTGGTTTGGATAGCACCGGCGGTGAGGCAAGGCACCTCTTGATCTCCTGAAAGGCGGCCTCACATTCCGGACTCCAGCCAATGCGGGCTTCCTTCTTTAGCAGCCTGAAAAATGGAAGGACCTTTTCTGCTGATTTGGGAAGAAATCTCGTCAATGCTGCCAGCCTACCAGTCAGCTGCTGCACCTTTGTTTTAGTTGTCGGGAACTTCATGTCCAGGATTGCTGCACACTTGTCCGGGTTAACTTCAATACCCCTATGGGTCAGCATAAAACCCAGGAATTTCCCCGCCGTCACTCCAAATGCACATTTGAGCGGATTCAGCCGTATGTTGTTTTCTCTCAACTTGCGGAAAGTTTCTTCCAGGTCTCGGACATGATCCCCACCTGAATCTGTTTTAACAATCATGTCGTCAATGTATACCTCTATATTCCGGCCGAGTTGTTGGGCAAAGACCTTATTCATCATGCGCTGATAGGTGGCCCCGACATTTTTCAAGCCAAAGGGCATCACATCATAACAATAATTTGCTTCCCCTCCTCTGAATGTCATCTTCTCCCGATCTCCCGGATACATGGGAATCTGATTGTACTCGGAGTATGCATCGATAAAAGACAGCAGCTTAAACCCGGAAGAGTTGTCTACCAACTGATCTATGCTCGACATTGGATACGAATCTTTGGGACAGACTTTATTGACATCAGTATAGTCAACACACACCCGCCATTTGTCGCTGGGCTTCTTGACCATCACCACGTTAGACAGCCACGTGGTGTATTAGATTTCTCGAATGAATCCGGCCTACAACAGTTCCTAGATATGCTTCTCCAATTCTTGCTTCCGCTCAGGGCCGGGATTTCTCTTTTTCTGGGCCACTGGTTTTGCGCCGGGATGCATGGACAATTTGTGGCAACAGAAGGCGGGATCTATCCCAGGGATTTCTGAAGCGGTCCAAGCAAAAATATCTCGGTACTGAGGCACTTGGTCAACTCTGCCCGCGCAACTGGGTCAGCTACCATCCCAATCTTGGTGACTTGGGCAGCTTCTCGGCCGATCTGAATCTCCATGAGCTCGTCTGCTGGCTCAGGCCTCCATTCTTCCACCTTTTCTCGCACGTCGAGCTCCACCAGGTTTATAGGCTCCACCTGCCGCTTTCTATCCATTCTCTTGGATTCTTCTCGGCCTTTTTGGCATGGCTGGACCGAGGAGGGGCCGGCTCCACTTTCCTTCATAGCATTGTAGTAACACTGACGGGACTCCTTCTGATCTCCGCAAATAGTGATTGCTTTGCCATTGCTTCCTATCAGCTTCATCTTCTGGTGTTTGGTGGACATCAAAATATCCCACTTATGGAGCGTGGGTCTTCCGAGAATCACATTATACAGGGAAGGAAATTCCCCCACAACAAACTTTACTCTTTCTGATTTGAAGCCTTCTTTTGTCCCCAACGTAAGCCGCAACTCAATGGAGCCTCTGAGTGCGGTATTTTCGCCATTGAAGCCTGATAACACCGTTTGACATGGCTTCAGATCTTCTTCATCAAGGTTCATCTTTTTAAATGCCGCCCAGGATATGATGTCGGCAGAACTGCTGTTATCAACAAATATATTCTCGACTCGGCAGTTGGCTATAGTCCCAGTTATGACCAGGCCGTCCTCATGTCCAGGAATCACATCCGCCAGGTCTTCTTTAGTAAAATAGAGCAAGGGGGGCTTAGTCTTATCACTGGTGGCCTTAAACTTGGACTGCTCCCTCACTGCCAGGACTTCCCTGAGGTATTTGCGGCGTTGATTGGTCGTGTCGCCCCCTCCTCCTATAGCACCAGTAATGACATTGCATTCAAACTCTGGTTCTGGGAACTCCTCATCATCTGTCTTCTTCCTTTTCTCTTCTCGGCCCTTCTGATCATCATTGGGGTTGCCCTTGCATTTTCCTTGCTGCCCCTGGGTTTTAATTACATACCGCCATAACTTGTCTTCCCGGATGAACTTCTCTATGGCATCTCGCAAGTCCCAGCACTGATCAGTAGTGTGTCCTGGCCCATTGTGAAATTCACAAAAGCGAGAATAATCAAGACCGGCCTTTTTGAATACAGGCAGAGGTCGATCCACTTTTTTCATCTCAGTTAAAGCTACTTCCCTCCATACTTGTGCTCGGGAAGTGTTCAGCAGGGTATACTTGTCATACTTGGTTTCATATCGTCCCAGTCTATGGCCGACATCCAGATTTCTGTGGGGCGGCACATTCCCGAGGTGCAGGCAATGTTTCGGAGGTGAACCCTTCCTTTTGGGAGCAGCGTTAGCAATCTCCATTTGCTCCAACTCCAGGTACTTCTTTGATCGAACCCTGAACTCCAGCAGGGTTTTAACTGAGTCCTTATAGATAGATTTCGCCAGCCGAGATGATCCGCTGAGTCCGGCTAATAACAAGTGGACATGCACCTTTTCCTCCAGGCCCTGCACTTGCAAGGCCTCCTTGAATCGGTCCAAATAGCTCTGCAACGTTTCCCCCGGATGTTGGCGGATCTTCCCTAGAACAAACTCGGGTTTCGGCTGTTTCTTACTCGTCTTAAAGTTGAGTAAGAACCTCTGGCTGAAATCCTCAAAATTGCGGATTGACCGGGGTGGTAGTGTGTGGAACCACGTTTGGGCAGCATCGGTCAGAGTGGTAACGAAAATCCAGGAGATTATTGGCTCATCAATCCCCCGTACGCACATCTGCATATCAAACTCATCAATGTGCACTTGCGGATCCTGACTGTCATCGTATTTGGACAGGAAAGACCCATCGAAATCTTCAATGAACTGAGCATTAATGATCTCGTCCACAAACAGGGTATCGTTATGCTATCCACGTCGGTACTTCCTCCTATACACCTCAGCCCCTCCTCCGCCTTGGTTGGCCGGGATGCTCTTGACGATGGCTTGGCGGGGAATCTCCGCCCTGAAGGGCACATTGTGCTGCTCCGGGATGGGTTCTTGCTGGCGAGATGCTGCTCCTGGTTCAAAGTGAGGGTTCTGCTCCGGTGCCCCGGCCTCTATGTCATGTGTCGAGATCTCCATGCGGTCGAGGCGATGTTCCACCTCATGTCTCCACCTCGCACAATGGTCATCTAGTTGTGCAATAACATTGTTCATATCTTCCTAACGCTGAAGGGCGTGCCGACGCTCGAGTTGCTCGATCCGAGATAAAATGGACTGCAGCGCGTTGTTGGTGAGGCGCTGCATCGACTCATGCTCCACCTCGGCCAGCGCGGGGAATGGATTCCCCGAGACTGCCGGTAAGGGAAGCGGATTGTTCTGCGCCTGAGATGACGCAGTGTCCGAAAGTGCGTCTTCCACCCGGATGAAGAGTGACCTCCTACGCATGGGTGGGTCTTCATGCTGGTGTCTTCTCATGTTTACCATGGTGGGAGTCGAAATGTAACGTTTCCCACAGACGGCGCAAATGTTCTGTTCGTGAAAAACAGATGTCCAGTAGTAATACTGGGTCTTGATGTATGATCGAAACTCTCTCTCTCTCAGAATGCTTATGGAGTTTGAAGCATCCAAAGGAAGAAGAAGATCACAGCAAAGCGACACAACACAAGTGGTGTGCAGTGTGTGTTGTATGAATGGAAAAGAGAGAGTCAGAATTTGTGTGTACCTTGCACCTTTGGTGAGACCTGCTATTTATGCTTACTGACCTGTGTAAAATAAAGAAAACTCCAGTCAATTCTTGATCGTGATCTTCCATAAGATGAACAAATATTTTGAATATTCTGCATACAAATACTCCTCAATATCTTTCTTGATTTTGGTGATTATTTAGGACCTAATTTTCCTAAATTTTGCCATAAATAACATGATGCTGACTGTATTGGGCTCTTTGGCCTTTGGTCCAATATCAATTATCCGTAACAGAATTATTATTTTAAATAATAAGTATATGATTCTTAAGAGTGACAAGTGATAGTGACACTCAGACTTTGTTAATACTTAACACGTGTCACTTTAGGGACTGTCTTTCCTAGTTTTTATCTGCCATGCCTAATTGCCTGGATGGGTTTAAGAATATAGAATGACGGAGATTGAAGACATGAATTACACATGACAAAGTGGGAAGGATTTGACTAGTGATGCCAATATTAGATGGGTGGTTAGTTATTGCTAAAACAAATCATTAATTCTGTTATTTATTGGTGGAATCATTCACATCTCATTCAAAATATGATGTAATATATGTTTTTTATATATCATTTAATTTTTCTGTTTTAAAATAAGTGTTGTATGTATTAAAAAATATATTTGATTTTTTAAAGTATATATTTAAATAAAATATTTCATTTAGGTTTTTGATTTTTTTACTAATTGAATTTTTTTAAAGTTTGATAAACAATTTTTTTTAGTAATTTTTAGTATTTTTAAATGTTATCTAGAGTCCTATTTTTTAAAACGTTAGATTATATCTTTTAAATTTTTATATTATTTTCTATTTTTTTATATATCATCTAATTTTTCTGTTTTAAAATAAGTGTTGTATTTTAAAAATATATTTTAAATTTTATTTTCAAAGTATATTTAAATAAAATATTTCAGTTAGATTTTTTCTTTTTTTCTACTAATTGATTTTTAAAAATGTTTGTAAACGAATTTTTTAATAATTTTAAATGTTATCTGGAGTCTTATTTTTTAAAAGGTTAGATTATATTTTTTAAATTTTTATATTATTTTCTGTTTTTTATATATCATCTAATTTTTCTGTTTTA
>PYAF01001339.1:190929-231122 GCA_007407185.1 Glycine tomentella | reverse complement strand
CGTGATGCTCCAGATCTTGTTTCCTTTGTTATTTGCTTTTATTCTCCTCTTTTGACCTGAAATTGCACAATTGATATTGAAATAAGATAAAATAAAATAATATTAATAAACTAACCAAAACTAAACTAAATCCTAATTATTTAATCAAAACATAAGCTAAAACTATTCTAAAAATAAGATGTGTTTGCAACACATCACTTAAACTGATAGATTTCACTAAGGAATTAGGTTTTCAATTCAGGTTAAAGGGTTAATTCACTAAGGGATTAGGGATTAACTAATCTAGAAAGACTTATTCTCTGAGCAATCATAACAAGAAACCCTTATGATATATTCTCTAAATGCTTAGTTTGACAGGATTGCTAAGGGACTAGGATTCTCGATCGAATTAAAGGGATAAGTCGCTAATAAATTAGGATTTACGAAATTAGGAGAGATTTATCATTTGTGCAAATTAAACTAATAAAGCAGTCAAGTGAAGGAGGTAGGAATCAGAGGGGATTGCGCCTGACCATAATTGTTCTTCCATTGGTAACTTCTTAATTTAATTTACTATCTATTTTAATTTCTGTTTTCACTCAACCAATCAATCAACTTACTTTCGTTCAACATTTTCTGTTTTTACTTTCAATCACATTGATTTCATATTATTGTGAACTTCAACCCAATCCCTGTGGAGAACGATACTCACTTACCTATTTTATTACTTGAAATGATCGGTGCATTTGCCGTAGTGTGCAGTTATCGCAACAATTATCTATGGCATTTTTGCGAAAACTGTACGATTTCCAAAAATCCTAACTGACACATCTTATCTTAAATTCAAATTCAATTTTGTGTCAGTCTCATTTATACCTCTTGAAATATGAAATAAGCTGTTACAAGGTATTTGAAATTCAAATTTGACCTACAAAAGTCTATAAATACATACTTCAAAGTTGAATCACTTCACACCTGAAATTCTATCACTCTCTCAAGCACCACAAAATCATCTTAGTGTTGTGTCTTCTCCTCTTTGTCACTCACCCATCCTCTGTTATTCTTTTCTTCAACCCAAATACCATGTCCAACCCATCTGCACCCAAAAGAACCAAAACCAGCAAGAGGAAGGCTGGAGAATCCTTGGGTGTTGCTGTGAATAGGCTCTCTACCTAGTTCACTAATGAAACTGAAAAGATGAACTATATGAAATTCAATGCTATAAAGCTAGTTATGCCACCTATGTATTTAGAGCTTGACTGGTTTATCAATGAGAGGTTTCAATTCCCTACTATGCTAAAGGCTTCAGGATTGAAGAAATTCCTTGAATTAAAGGGTACTTTTTTTACCCTGAGTTGGTCAAAGTGTTCTACACTTGTGCCAAAGCCAGCATGGATGGCGTTCTTTGTTCCCAAGTAAATAGAGTTCCTATGGTGATTGATGAAGAAGTTTTGTATGTTGTGGCTGGGATCTCCTCTGAAGGAGAAGAGATTGGACGATACAACAAGATTGACACATACAGAGGTATGTTGTTGGATCCTTAAACCAGGTTGAATACAAGATTAGGTGTTGGAAATATGACTGGGGAAAATAGGTTGTTGCATTACATAATCAACTATGTTCTTATCCCTAGATCCACAAATCATGCACAAATAACAGATGATGACTTGCAACTGGTGCATGGCACGAAGACTGTAACTCAGATTAACTGGGTTCTTGTCATTGTGGAGACTATGCTGAAGTCTTCCAAATTAATCAGCTATCTATTTCCATATGTTGTTTTATTCTCTAGGTTTATTGACTATTTTAAGATTGATGTCTCCAATGAGATAGTGGACAACACCACAAACATCCTATGGACACCTTCTGAATCCTTAATGATTCAAAAGATGGATGTAGTGCTGGCTCTGCAGCATGAGCATAGAGCTGAAACAAATTCCTCCTTGGAAGAAATTACTGCTAGGCTAGAAAACATAGAGACTAGGATGGCTCTCAAAGATTTTGACATTCTTTAGTTTAGATTGATGTAATTGTCTAATTGATTGTGGCTGTGGTGTTTCCGCTTTCTTATTTTCAGTTGTTATGGTTTTTATGTTATGTTTTCTTGTACTACCCTTTATGATTAATGAATAAAATTGCTTCTTCCTTGCTTATCTCATGGATATCCATATTGTTTTTTGTCTTTGATAAGCCAAAAGGGGGAGAAAAAGGAGAAAACATAAGGAACATATTGAAGGGATGTGTTGTAATTGAATAAACCAAACAAAACAATAAAGGGATAAACATGATGCTCATTATCTTAACCAATGTAAAATTACATAGGATAGGGGGAGCATATACATATGTATGAATGTAAATTGTTTATGCAAAGTATACTTGAAATTTGTTCTTGGCAAGAAGCTGATTTCATTTTCAGATATTAAGTACAAGCTCCTGAAAATCAACTCCTTTAAAAGAACACCAAGGTTCAACATGTCAATTGAAGTTTGGCATGATTAAAGCCAAAAAGAGGGAGATTGTTAGATACAGGGGGAGCTTAAAGAAGGATCAAGGTGTATGCTATAGCTTGGATGAGTTTTAGCTTTTAACATGCCATTCAATTGAAGGCATTTGTAATATTTAGATGTATGAGAGTTTCATCCTATGATCCATAGCATTGCATAAATATCATTCATTGGCTTGCATTCATGGTTTTACAAAAGCACATGGTTTGTGAAAAAGCTTTTAGATTTCATGATTGAATAAAAGCCAAGTGCTCATGGGTTCAAGTTTTTGAAAAACTCTTTTTGACTACCTTAATCGAATACCACAAATTGGTAATCTATTATTTGAGCCTTGAAGAACAGAATAATTGATTACAAGCATTGAGTAATCGATTACTCAGAACAAGCACAAAACAAGTCCTATTTGTGTTAATCAATTACCATTTATCTGTAATCGATTACTAAGCACTTTGTGAAATGAAAAAACTTTGTGTTAATCGATTATATGACGTATTAATCGATTACTTTGTTCATACATCTTTTCCAGAAAACTCAATAACAAATTAATAGATTACTTAAGAGTAATTAATCGATTACATGGACATATTAATCGATTACATTCAGTTACAACAATTTTTCTATAGAAAGCTGTTAAGTCTTTTGAAAGAATACATTCATTACAATTTTGAGATTTTCACTTATTTTGAAAAGGCGTCTGAACTAAGAGAAAATACACTGAGTAACAGAGCTCTTGTCCTAAAATTCAAGATCATTATGCATCATTGGTAGAATTCTTTTTGGACAAGATTTCAAAGGAGTTTCTTGGAGAGCTTGGTCTAAAATTTTCTTTCTTCCAACCTGATCTCAAATCAATAAACATTTGTATTTGCATTCCTTGGATCACAAGGTTGTATCTCTCCTCTAAACTCTGATCATAATTCATTTTTACATTTTAGCTTGTTAGTTGCTATTGCAAAAGGGTTATTTAAGCTTGTCTAGAGTAAGGTTCTCTAGAGGGAAGAATAGAGAAGGGTTTCTCTATGTCTTGATCATTAGAAGTCTAAAGGGTGTTTAGATTACAGTTCTTTATCTAGGGTTGATAAAGGGTGATCTTTTGTAAGCTTGTAAAGAACAGATTTTGTTGATAGCAGAACTCTAATCAAAGTTTTGGTTAGAAGAAACTGGATGTAGCTTTTCTTTTGAGGGGTGAACCAGTATAAGTTCTTGAGTTGATTACTTTCTTTATTCTCTTCTTGCTATCTTAATCTGAGACTATTTGGTGAAATCTTTATTGAAAATACAATGAAAGCTATCCAAATAAACCAAGAGGGGGGTGAATTAGTTTTAAACAGATATTTAAAAAATCTTACTTGAAACTTTATGCGGAATTAGAAATCTGAATCGTGTCACTTAAAACCTTTTTCAAATCAGAAATTTTCTTTCAACCAAGATCACCCTTGTTATGCAAGTAATGCCAGAAAATATGTCTTGTTGATAATTTCTTGATTAGCCAAAAGCAAACAATGAGAAATGTATAGAATTAGAATAAAAGACTCAATGGTCTATACTGGTTCACCTCACAAACTTGGAGGCTACATCCAATGACTTCAAACCAACTTTAGGTTAGAGTTTTCACTGAAACAAATATAATTCTTTACAAGCTATTACAACAGATCTCCCTTGTCAAACCCAAACAAAGAATTAAAATCTTAACCCTATAGATTTCTTAAGATTAAGAACCAGAGAACACTACTCTGTTCTACCCTCTAGAGAACTCTTCTCCAGAAACAACTTTAAAGAAGCTATTTGCTCTTAGGAAAATACACAAAAATTTTAAACAAACAATAAAACTATCACAGTCTAGAGTTCAACCCCCACCTTTTTTTCATTCTGGGGCCCTACTTAAAAAAAAAAAGAATCCATTATTGTAAGTAAGCCCCCCTTTTGCCTTGAAAGAATTTGGTTTCGCTGCGTCCTGAATAAATCAAAAAGCTTCTTTTTTTTTAATTCATCCCATTTTATTTGGGCGAGAGGGAGGCTGTGAGTCACCTGGGCTATGGATTTATCGGTTGGTTGATTCTCGAAATCACCTCTTGAGAAAAAAAAAGGCCCTCGGGTCCCGACCCAAAAATGAATAGGAAGCGGGAAGGGCGAGAGTCTTTCATTAAAGGGGGGAAAAGAAGTGTGGGGCTTTGTTCTGGGGGTGGGGCCGCCTTGCGCAGCTTTAGAAAGAAGATATTTTCAATGAGGTGAACACAACCAATCAAACAGAGTTTGAATGTATGAATTGCAAAGACCAACTTTCTTGAAGACTCTTCTTTAAAACTTTTCTCAAAACTTCATCAACAATGAATAGTGACTCTTAAGTTTTGATATAGAATGTTATTCACATAGAACTAACTTTTTCTCAGATTCTAAAGCTTTGGGAGTATTGGGTATTTTGCAGAAATGAATTCTAACAACTTATAAAAACAATAGACCCACAAGCTTTTTATAGAAAAACAGTTTTAACATAATGTAATCGATTAAATCATAAGTGTAATCGATTAATTCACCATATGTAATCAATTAATACATCATTTAATCGATTAATTTGTTCTTAAGCTTTCTGGAAATCTTTCACGAACAATTTAATCGATTAATACGTGATGTAATCGATTAAGTCAGATAAGCTTCAAACTATAAATAAGCCTTGGTAATCGATTACGGCTTACTGTAATCGATTAAGGTAGACACTTCATTTTAAACAAAATGAACTAAGTAATCGATTACGATTTTCTGTAATCGATTAACACAGATAGACACAATTTGAAATAACACTTGGTAATCGATTACACAAGAGAGATAATCGATTAAAGTGTTCAACATGGCTTTTCCAGAAATAAACACAAGCATGTAATTGATTACATACCTATGATAATCGATTAAAGCAGTGCATAAAGTGATTTTTCCAAAACATTAAGCCATGAAGTTTTCTTTATTAATGCAAGCATTTTAAACTTATATTCTACATATGAATGCATGTGAATGAATTATGCAATGCAAGGATTACTAGGCTATTTACTTGAACCACTTAGACAATTACAAATGCCATCAAAATGATTGGGCATGTAAAAAGCTAAAACTCCAAGCCATTCTTATTTCAATCTTCTTGCAATTTCCTTTAAATCCAACAATCTCCCTCTTTTTGGCTTTGAGCATGCCAAATATCAAATGTCCAATTGTCTATCTTTTGATTGCATTTGAAGGATGAAGGATAAGAAAATTTTACTTGATATCCTGATATCAATATCAGCTTTTTGCAAGAACAAGTATAAGCACAATTCAATCCTCATAAGTGCTCCCCTTCACTTTAACAAGTAGAGTTATTTCATTCTCCACCTATCATTATTACTAATTACAATTATTTCTCCCCCTATTTGGCTTATCAAAGACAAAAACAAATACTTATAGTGAGAATACTAGAAGGTGAAAAACAGAGCTTTCATTAATAGAAATGATGCATTACAATAATCAGTAGACATTTTAAACATAAAAATAACCAACAACCCACAACATAACAAAGCAAATAGAAAGAAAACACAGTAACCTAAACTAGTTTATCAAAGTCATCAAGGACAAGCCTAGCCTCTATGTTTTTCAATCTAGATTTCATCTCTTCCATAGATGAATTTGTCTCAACCCTGTGCTCATGATGCAGAGATAGTAGAGCATCCATATTTTGAATCATGAGTGATTCAAAAGGGTTGTAAGATGGTTGAGCAGGGCCTTCAGCTTCTTTTTCTTCTTCATCAACTTCTTCTTATTCATCGCAGGAGGAACTTGTTGTCTAACCATTTGCCATCCACAGGGAGTCTTGACCATCCCAATCTTGATGATTTGAGTCAACACTAGATGTGTCATTGAGGGAAAGGTAAGTGAACTATGACATACGAGAGAAGAGCCGTGAAGGCTTTAGTTGGTGTGTGCATAGTCATACCGCATCCAATCTGATGCTTGTATTGTTAAGCACTTTCTGGAGATGTGTTCTCCTTGGATATCTTCAAAAAAGGAAGATACAGATAGGGGATTACCTTTAGAGAATGCTAGAGGAAATCTCTAAGCATCTATTTAAGGTTCCTTCTATTGCACAGATCTTGTGAACTCTCCAAGTGAATGGGAGATGGAGGTGGCCATTGTTTTGGCACAGAGAATGGATGCTTGTAGAGAGGAGAGTCATAATTAAGCAGCATCCTTTAAGTGAGTAGGGGTGCGCCGGACCGCCGACTGCCCGGTGCTGGAAGGTCGGAAGGAGAAGTGTTATAAGCTTTGAATGGAAGCCCCGGTAAACGGCGGCAGTAACTCTAACTGTCCTAAGGTAGCGAAATTCCTCACAAGTCCTTCATCATCATCATCAGTTTCACTCAGGTCTTTCATCCTTTGTGGCACTAACTTCTCTTTAATTGCACATACAGAGATGGACGCATTAGACTGCTCATGCCTCTTCTTAATTATGTGCTCCTTAGCTATTAATTCCCCATTTTCTTCTTCCCTTTGAGACTATTTCCTTGTCTTCTTCTTTTTTTGCTATTCATTCATGATCTTTTGAATTTTCTTTGCAATGCTAAAATTGTTAAGGCCTCTGTCTTCATCAGTTATGGCCTTGGCTAACCTTTTCTGCTTTCTTTTGTTGATGACGTCCATGTCCACCTATGAAGCTTCCTTCAGGGTTTGTTCTATTGCAACCTTTATAGATTTCAAGTTAGTTTTGCTAAATTTTTGTTGTTTGGCAATAATTGAACCTTTGATTATGATGGTTTGCTAGGATTCATCATCCATCTTATCAAAAACATGACTGACTTGTTGATCCCATATTACCTTGTTGCATTAGAGCAGCATAATAGACGTTGTCCAGACCCATCATTCCCTTCAAATTTGTGAGGATGTAGATGTAGATGGTGTGAGGCCGATCAAATGGAAGATTCTCCATCATGTAGAAGAGCACAAACTAGTGGAGATCTAACAGAGAAGTCTTTGACCTTGCTTATGGAGAATATTCTTGTTAAGAATGTTAGCCCATATCTTCACCCTCTCACACATCAAATTGTATACTATGGTCTTTTGATCACCAACTTTTTTAGCATTCTCTTTGTATAGAGCCCTTGCCATGTGGGAGTTATATTTCTTCTTCCACCCTTCTTGGTAAATGGTACCCTTACAAAGACACATAATGGCTATTGCAATGGAATCATTGGAAAACACCACTTTGGTTCCCAGTACTTTGAATCACCTTGCAATTGGCAAACTCAGCATTCGTCTAGAAAGTTTATGATGAGTTTTTGATAAATGGTATGTTGTTCATTGAAGAAATGTCTTGTTCCACAGAAGAGAAGCGTCTTGTCGAGTTTAAGACCAAACTTCTCAAGTTCCTAAATGTCGAAGAAGTGTTCAACATGTATCAAGGGTTCATTTTCAGTGTGGATGGTAGTTATCTCTATGGTTGGAATGATCTCAACAGTGGATGAGTTTGAACCAACCATTGGAGAAGGTTGGGGTAGGGTTTGGTCATAGAGAGGAAAATAAAGTGTTTTTTTTAGGTAGAGTGAGAATGATAACAAGACTTTCTTCTGTAACGACCCGTCTCGTTGCTACGATATTACTAGCTCTAATCATGCAATTTCAAATTTTAATGAAAACTTTATTAATTTGATTATGAAAATGGTAGTAAATTTTCGTGATAATACACTTATCATACATTGAATAAATACATAATTGAATACATATTTATGTATATTTTAAACCAGTACATATCATTCACATGTCAGAACTTAGTTTACTTTTTTGTGTATTTACACCTGGAATTTACATATCCAACAAAAAAGGATCAACTAAGAAAGAGTTAATAACAACACACAACTCTCTCCCAAAATGAATTCCAGTGTTATCTCGTCGGCTTGGCGGCTTCAACAGAAGGTCTCCCTCCAAGGTCACCTACTGCTACTTATCTGCTCCCACGAACGAAAGTTCGCGATCACCACAGGTACCAACCACATGGTATAAAAATTGCAAGGGTGAGTTTATTATACATAACCAGCAAGCATCAGATAACAACAATTGGGAAGGAAACCACATTAACAACCACAATCATTATCAAAAATTCATTAGTCCAATACACACCCAACTAACCAATCATCCAGTTCATTTCACAACTCAAACAATCATACTCAAAATGATGCATGCACCTGACTCATCTATCAGCACACAATGTGGTACCATATCCCAAAAATAGCCTCTCACAAGAAAAATGATTCACCGCTTATCAGGGCCACCCTGTCGTGCACTGGCATTCCCCCCAGTGATCAACCAGCATCGTTAGGGAATTCCTTACCTGATGACCCCTTAGTACCTGCATTTTCAGCCCAAGGATGACCAATCATGCACCCCATAGGTATCAGTGTACACACACATCACCTCATCTCGATATCATCATCATATATATCTAATTCATCTTATTTCAACAGTATCCTCATGAACATTAACTTCATCTCATTTCAACATTAACATCCATTTCATCATCATCTCATTTAAACATCATAAACCGCACCATCATTATATCATTTATACACCATCAAACACATCATCATTATCTCATTCAATCATCACCAACTCATCAATAACATCTTATTTCAACATTATCAATGACATCAATATCAACTCATTCATCCACCATCCATATTACCACGAGACTGGTATTTTATGAAAATTCTAAATTAAAGAGGAGGACTACAATATAGAAAACACACTCTTATGCCCATTTAAAAATTTAATAAAGAATTAAATAGGAAAACATATTATAAAATTTTGGGCAAAGTCTCCTCTGTAATTAAGACTTTTCCCAAAAACCTAATCAATAATTACAACAACATCATTCACAATTTTATCCATTAATAACAAATTCATCGCATCTTATTAGTTAAAAACACAGTTTTCTCAAAAACGAGCACACAATAGGAACAAGCGTACATCAATGATAGATATATCGCATCCCATTAGTTTAAAACATAACTTTTCTTGAAAACCAGCACACAACAGGGACAGGCAGATATCCTCATAGTTGGACTCCCTGGCCCCAACTATGGTACCAAAACTATAACTAAATAATAAACTCCCCTTACCTAACTAGGATTTCTCCCTGTTATAGTTTAGCGGTGTTGTTTCCCGATCCTTCGAATATGCGTGCTTGTCCGAATGGAAAACTCTACATACCAAATTGAATATAACTTAGTATAGATTTCAAAGACAAGCTTAACATTAACATTTAGGGTCAAATACCCTCTCAAATTTAAAAAGAAGGCTAAAATGGTGTTGTGGGAGTCCACATCAAAAGACATCATTTTGAAATTCCGATTACACCAATGTGACTAGTGTAACACCTCAACTTACCATTTTATTATTTATTAATTTTTAATGAAATTCTTTTCAACTTACTTAAGAGCACCCAATTGAATATAATAAAATTTTGCCAATAACTGATACTCCAAGAAAATTTCATCACTGATTAATATTTATAAACCTGAAGTAACATATAATACAAACCGACACTGGCTTTATTACATAATACAAATAACTAGAACGTTCTGTAACAAAAGAATATATTTTCAAACAACATATCTTTAAACAAAATCTTTTTCTTGTAGACAGCTAGGCAATCTTTCTCTTTGTTGTTCATCTACTCGCCCGAATAAAATCGAGGTCATAGCAGGTGTCAACCACATACACAAAACATAGGGTAAGTTTATGATAAATATAATTTAAGCAACATGATATATTCAATATGCAGATATTTATAAAAACATCCTCAAAATTCCTATATGATGTATAATTCTCCTAGACTCTTATCATGATGCATGATTTTCTTGAACTCTTATTATTTGGTACCAACTGTCAAGATAGCCCCATCCCAGTGGTCCAGAATTGATCCGACCAGTCAGGGTCTCCTGGTGTTGCACAGGTTCTCACCCACACTTCATGTGATCACATGGGTGGCGTGATTTATCACCACAAGAATCACCCCCCAGCTCAGACTTCTCTTGTTTGAACGCACGAACTCAGTTCTTATAATTATCTGACACACCTCCGCTCTGAGGCAACTCTTATGCACATGCGACACATGAAACTGATTCACTTAATGCATAACTCTTTTCATTTTATCAACTCATATTTATTTTCAACATAAGTCTTCAATCACTGTCTCATATACTTTACTCAGAAATTCAACATATCATTCATGTACAGAAACTCAACATATCATTCATGTACAGAGATTCATAGAACACTTCAGCAAGTATAAAACTTTATTCAGGCACTCAATCATATAATTATAACTTAAATCCAACAATTACTCAGATACCAGTCATACTTCATAGAATTCAAACACTTATTCAAACACAAGTAACACTTAAACTATCTTTATCATAAAACTTCCCCATACATACCTTATAACCTCTTACTAAGCTTGTCTATCTCTTCCTAAAAGTGCTAGCTTTACACATGATTCTTCAAGGGGGAATGTAGTCTCTTTATGCTTTTGAAAATGAAAGGATGAAAGTGAAATGAATGAGAGATTTCATGTAGAATAGGTGGAAGAATGGAGTCTTGAATGTGACTTCTACTTAAGGCCTTCCTCCCTTTATATAGAGTTTGGAAAATAATAAAATATTCAAGGATATTTCTACCCTTTCTAGCTAGTTACTCCCATTTGGTTTCATTAGAACTTAGTTTCATCTCATTCCATTATATCCTAACTAAATTCATTATTATTCTTTTACTTTATAAAAAAAATCTTCTAAGCCATGATGACTTTCTTTACAAGTGTCCCACCACTTGGCTACTTCTTACAAGTGTCCCTCCACTTGTCAAATGTCATGAAGCTTCTCCCTTTTTCTTGCTCTTTCACGTGACCACAAGGGAAGGAAGTGAAGTTTTGCTTTCTTTCATGTTATCTTGCATAAATATTGTCCAAAGCATGACTTCTTGGCCCTTTTTCATCCCTTTTTCACATGGACTTTGCTTTAGCCAAGGGGAAGATTTTTATCTTCCTTTTCTCCTTCTATATCATGTTTCATTTACTTTTAAAGAAGAGAAAATTGTATGGTTTCTTTTGTATACATATGTCATCTTTTAAATGAAGAAGAATAATCTAGTTTCATCTTTACTTTACACATGGATTTTTTTAGTAGGAAGTAAAGTTTGATTTGAACTCTTCTACCTAAGGATAATATTAAATAATAGAACTCTAGAGTTTTCCATAAACTGACTTCAATTACAGTATAAATTGCTCACAAGCAGTCTATACAAAGTGTTACATAGACCTTACATACAAGACTGCTCTTATCTTAATTTTGATTGGTCCATACTACTTCTGACCATCAAAATTACTAAACCATTTTATTAAATAAGTCTATACATCCTAAAATTAAGAGAAAATTCTATAGATTCTATTTATCATTTTTTCATATTTTTCTAATGCTTGAATTCTCCTGGATAAAATTTCAAAGTTATGACCGTATAAAATTCATAGAAATTCTATTTTGAGGCTTTCTGTCACTAAAAGTATTTTGGTAATCTATCATCCAAGGGCACTTTGTAATTTCATCAAGCTTTCACAAAATATCAAAGGGTGGCTTGGTAATTTTAGCCTCAAGGGTACTATGGTAATTTGTCACTCACCCTAGGGGTATGATTGTAATTGTCACTATAAAATATCTCAACAAAATATCTAAGGGTATTTGTGTAATTTTGGCTCAAGGGTATTTTTGTAACTTTCATTTTAAAATATCTAACCAAAAATATCCAAAAGCATTATCATCATTTTCACCTCAAGGGCATTCTGTAATTTCTGTTTCAAGGGAAGGGTAATATGGTCATTTCTCTTCACACATTTTTGTAATATCTCTAATTAATATTTCACACAAATAATTTAAATATAGACCAACCAAATTTCACATAACCTAACACTCACATCAAATAGTTGTGTAAGAAACATTTTGACCATACATTTGTAGTTATTGAAATTTCAGGGTGTTACAACCAGGGTTCAACAAGGATCAAAGAAATGACATCAGTTTCATAAAAAGGATACTTTTCAACATCTCATTTTCAAAGGATTTTCAAAGGAAGTATAGAAACAGCAAATAGCGGTACCCGAATCACAAGAGATATCAAAAGGCTTCAAACTAGCTAAAAGAAGGCAAGGAAACCATGGCTACCTCAAAGAAACCAAGAAAGGAGGATTGGAAGCTTTGTTCTCTACCAAATCCTCAAGATGAGTTTTGAAGATTCTACTTCGATTAAAGTGTTCCTCTCCGTGCGATGGTTTAATGGCAAGAAACGACGACTCGTGGCAGTCACCGGTGGCCGTGGTTGGTGATGGATGATGGTGGAAGGTTGGGTGGTGGTTTGGGAGAGGAAGAAGGCCATGTTTTCATCATTTATGCTGCTGGTACTATCTAAAACCGACTTGACTCGCCCAGGCGAGCCAAAATGCTTCCAAAATTCGCCTGGGCAAGTTGACCCAATTTTAAAATTTATGCTTCTGTGAAAAATTAATATCTCACGATTAAGATTTAATTAGCCAATCCTAACGGTCACAAGTTACATATATTGGTTATCAGCCTATCTATAAAATTTGAAAGCGATCCAACGGTTAACAAATCTACAGTGGTGATTTTACTAAAATAGGTTTCGAGTCAAACTCGAAATCACTCAATTTTCATCGCAACTCAAACAACCTTCGTACAACCTAACATACATACCAAGCAATTGCACCAGGGTAAAATGCCCAACAAATCAACCAGTATAAATTAATCAAATAATCAAACAATCACAACAAATACATCAAATATATATTTTCAGTTATTGAAATTTCAGGGTGTTACATCTTCTGTTTAAGGGTTTAATATGTTCTTTGAAAAGCAATGATTAGGCCAACCATCCAAGACTTGACTCAGCAAAAAGCATTACAACATTATTTTATGGAAACACTGTGTTTTACTTAGTAAATGCAAATGCATAAATAAGCGTCGATATGTTAAACGATTTCGTGTGTTCTAGGATTCATTGGATGATATGTCCTCTGATATAAAGTCACCCTTTATTCAGTTAAGGGTTTTGTGAAAATGTGAGCAAACTGATCATTTGTGGGTACAAACTCTAGATTCATTGTCCCATTCTAAACCTGGTCTCTTATAAAATGATGCTTAATTTTTATATGTTTATCTCTAGAATGCAATTTTGGATTTTTAGAGAGACTAATGGTAGCTTTCTTATCATAATATATAAAAAATTTACTCTCATAGATGTTGTCATCCTCAAGCTAGTTCTTTATCTAAAGGAGTTAGGCATAGCAACTTACTACTGACATGTATGATGCTTTAGTAGTGGACAACATAGTTAAACCTTGCTTCTTGCATAACCATGTAACCAAGTTACCACCAATGAAGTGGCACCTTCCACTTGTACTTTTCCTTTTAACTTTGTTGCCAACACAGTCAGCATCACAGAAACTTATGATCCTGAAATTTTCTCTTCTTTTAAACAAAAGACCAACATTTTAAGTTCCAATTAGAAATCTAAAATTGTGTTTAATTGTAGTTAAATGAACTTCCATTGGTTTTTGTTGTAATCTCGCACATAAACAAACACTGAATAGGATATCAGGTCTGTATGCTATGAGATAAAGTAGTGATCCAATCATTGCTCTATATTAAGTCTCGTCCACCTTTGTTGATTCTTCATCCAGTCCAAGATATGTTGTAGGATGCATGAGTGTCTTCATTTATTTTGCATCGTTCATGTTGAATTTCTTCAACAGTTCTTTCACATATTTGGTTTAGTGGATGTAGATACCATTGCTTGTTTGCTTTATTTGTATTTTGAGAAAGAATTTCAACTTTCCCATCATGTTCATCTAAAATTGTGTTTGCATTAGCTTAGAAATTATTGGATTTAAAGCAAGCTTCAAGAAGATTGAAGCAAGGATGGCTTGGAGATTTTGCTTTTTACATGCCCAATCAAGTTTGAAGGCATTTGTAATTGTCTAAGTGGCTCAAGTACATTACCTTGTGATCTTTCATTGCAATTGCATTCTCATCCTCATGCATACATGTTTTTGATTAATGAACTAAAGCTACTCAAATAATTTTACAAGAATTAAAGTTCTCATGGCTAAGCTTTTGGAAAAAATAAAACTTATTGCTTTAATCGATTACACAGTGTTTTAATCGATTAAATGTCTTTGTTCTAAACTTGGGAAAGCCTTGAAGAACAGTTTAATCGATTACAGGCTTCTTGTAATCAATTACATAGTGTAATATGAAAATCATGCATTGCTGCTTTAATCGATTACCATGAATCGTAATCGATTACATAGGCTATTTTCATATTCTGAGCTTTACTGGCTTAATCGATTAGCAATATTATGTAATCGATTATTATGCATTGTTTCATATACATATAGTCTGCTTTAATCGATTACGATTTGTTTTAATCAATTATCTTATTCATAAAAACATTTCCAGAAAGCTCAAGAACATATTAATCGATTATATGGTATTTTAATCGATTACATATGGAAAAATAATCGATTACACCAGCGGATTAATCAATTATTGTGAGTTAAATCAGTTTTATATAAAGCTTTGTGGGTCAGCTCTTTATAAATAGACCTTGTACGAATTGTTCAAAACATATGAGTGACTTACCCAAAAGACACCAAGCTTTCTAAGAGTTCAAGAGACTGATTTCTGAGTAAAAAAGACATCTTGTGAAGATCAAGATTTCTGAGTTTTCTAATGAAGATTTGTTGAAGAAAAGAAGTTTTCAAGATATTGATTCTAAGCATTAGAATTCATATAACCTGGAATGTGTGGTAATCCCAATTCATTTTCATTCATTCATACATAAAGGATCACAGGTTATGTCTATTTTGAATCTTTCTTTTTAAGATTTTGTGATATTTGTATTTTTTTGTGATAAATCAATTTGATTCTGTCAAGCTTTCTGGAGAAGGGTTCTATAGAGGATAGAACAGAGTCGTGTTGTCTGGTTCTTGGTCTTAAAAATCTATAGCGTTTAAATTTTGATTCTTTGTCTGGGTTTGACAAGAAGATCAATTGTAAATTGCTTGTAAAGAATATTTTGATTTAGTGGATACTCTAATCTAGTGTTGGTTGGAAGACACTGGATGTAGCCTCCAAGTTTGTGAGGTGAACCAGTATAAATTGCTAAGTCTCTTTTCTAAATTCTGTACATATCTCATTGCTTGTGTTTGGATAATCAAGATATTATCAACAATACAAAGTTTCTGGCATTACTTGTATTACAAGATTGGTCTTGGTTGAAAGCAAAGTTCTAGTTTGAAAAAGGTTTTTTAAGTGATACGATCCAGATTTCAAATTCCACAAATAGTTTCAAGTAAAACTTTAAATACCTGTTTTAAACCAATTCATCCCCTCTCTTGGTTTATTTTAGAGTGTTTATTGTATTTACAGAAATGTCTTCACTGAGCATTTCATTAGTAGCTCCAAAAGGTTGTACTAATAAAAACTACTAGTCCTAATTTTTGAAGAAGAGAGTTGTGTTCACGTTTCCTCGTTCAAAGCCATTTGTCAAAAGAAACAAACTCAGTTTTTCTTACAAATCTCTAAGAGCTTGCTTGAGTCCATATATGGCTTTGTTGAATTTAAAAACATAGTGAGGAAAAGTGTCACTCCTAAATCTTGGAGGTTGTTCAACATAAACTTCCTCTTGGAATAACCCATTGAAGAATGAAATTTTTACAACCATTTGATACAACTTTATATTGCTATAGGTTGCAAATGAAAGTAAACTTCGTATTTCTTTTAGAGGAGCCACTGATGCATATGTTTCTTTGTTACCTATACCTTCTTGTTGTGAGTAACCTTTGGCAACTAACCTTGCCTTGTTTCTCACAACCTTACCATTTTCATTCAGTTTGTTGTGGAAGACTGATGTAATGTCTACAACCATTAGACATTAAGTTTCCCTAATCTACCTTGCAATGAAACTCAATCTTCAAGCAAACCTCAAGAACTCTAAATTCTGTACTTTCCCAAGAATTTGGGTTGTTTTTAAGCTTTCTAATTCAGCAATGGAAGATGGAAGAGATATTAAAAATGACAGTGGATGGAACCATGGAAGATCCTTCCAATAAGCCTAGGAAGAATCACCACAATAACATTGAGAAGCCATTGATAAGACTCAAAAAGTTTTTACACAAGTGAAAATAATAGGAATACTTCACAACAACCAAAAGGGGGGTGAATTGGTTGAACCTTGGTATTTTAAAAATCAAATTCAAATCAGAGTTTCAGGATCTTTATCACTTTCAAAACCAAGAAATCTTTTACTCAATCAAATAGCTCAGCCCAAGAATTCAATAGATCAAAATAGAACTTGTTGAAAAATGAATATGATTCAAAGAATTAAAGATCAATGAATAAGATGAGAATAGAGATATAGAAATAAGAACACAAGCAATTTATATTGGTTCACTTCAAAATCTAAAGCTACATCCAATTTCTTCTAATTCACACTGAATTAGAGTTCCATTATTATAAAATATTCTTACAAGCTTTTACAAGAACATCCCCTTTATCAACCCTAGATAAAGAACAGAAATCTAAAACCCTATTAGACTTCTAAGGAGAAAGATTCAGAGAACACTACTCTAATCTTTATGCTAGAGAACCCTTCTCTAGTCCCAATCTATAAGAATCCTATTACAATAGCCAATTTCAACAAAACATGTAAACAAAATTACAATCAATGAGTTAAGGAAAGAAACAACCTGATGATCCAGTGAATGACATGCATATGAATGAAAAAATCAGGTTGAAAGACAAAAACAAATTCTGAACATTATTCTTCCTTAACCTTTGAAAGAAACTTCTTGCTTTAAAGAATCACTCAAAAACCCATGAGTGTTTTAGTTGATGCAAGAACTCATAGAACTCAGAAAATCACTTTGAATGTGTTTAGAAAGCTTGTGTATGCTCAAAATATGAATTGATCACGTTACAAAACAAGTTGAGCTTTGGTTCTATTTATAACAAACTTTTGTAACTGTTAGTTGTTGGGAATTTCGCACACTATGGCAAGTGCACCGATCGTTTCAAGTAATAAAGTTAGGTAAGTGAGTATCGTTCTCCACAGGGATTGGGGTGATTTTTCAGCAATAATAAATCAAGGTGATTGAAAGAAAAACAAGAAATTATGCAGAAAAGTGTTGTGGATTGGATTGGTTGTTTGAATGCAAAGATTAAAGAAATGCAGTAAATTAATTAAAAATGTTACCAATGTAAGATTAATTGTGGTAAGGCACAATCCCTTCTGATTCCTCCTCCTTCACTTGACTGGTTATTTAGTTTAACGTGTACATATGATAAATCTCTCCTAAAGTCGTGAACCCTAGATAACTAGCGATGCAACCTTTTAATTCGATCCAGAACCCTAAGCCATTAGCGATTCTGTCAAACTAAGTATATAAAAGAATATATCATATGGGTTCCTGTTATGATTGTTCAGAGAATAAGCCTTTCCTAGATTAGTTAATCCCTAATCCCTTAGTGGATTAACCCTTTAACCTGAATCGAAAACCTAATTCCTTAGTGAAATCTATCAGTTTAAGCAATCAAAAGATCGTACTATAGATTCTGCACTTACGCATCCCTATTCCTAGGTGATGAACAAATGTTATTCTTAACAGGTCAGAAATTAGAACCCCAACGTTCCCATTGCGAATCCTAACCCTAAGTACTTAATTGAAGTGATCAATTTCAAATAAGAATATGAATGAAGAACGGATAAGAATAAAGCAATCAAAACATATGTATTTCAATACCAGTCAAATTACAGAGGAGTTCTCATCAGTTCATGGCCTTCCCACAATAAAAGATTTAGCCTGCCATAGGCCTCAAGAACACAAAAGCTGTTGAGTAATTCATAATTCTCTTGCAATTCTAGCCTTGATTCTTGATTTCCTAGGGTTTAGAATGACAAAATATGATGATTATTGGTCCCCAGACTCAGTTCAGAGGCTTAATATTTATAAAATCATTTAATTACAGTAACAAAGCCTAATCTTTTCCAGAAATTCAAAATAGATAATTTAAATCAGGAAACAGGATCTTCATGGCACGATCCGCGCGACTTCCCGCGCTGATAGCGGGGGCCTCTCGAAGGTGTGACGCTGATAGCGTGGCACTCCACGCTGATCTCGTGGAGTTCTCGAGCTGGAAGCCTGACTTCAGACATCTGGCGCGGGTCGCGCGGACTCTGGCACTGATAGCGCGGTGCTTCGAATATATGGCGCTATTAGCGTTGATTATGGCGCGGCTAGCGTGGGCTGCTCGTGCTGAAGCTTGGATTTTCCATGCTGGCGCGACTCGCGCGGACTATGGCGCTATCCGCGCCAGACCAAAAATCTTGTTTTCTTCTTTTTCTTTACTTTAAACTCCTCTTTTGGCCTGAAAATACTCAAATGGTAATGAATTAAATTAAAAACAATAAATTACTAAACTTAACTAATTCTAACCTATTTTCCTAATTAATTAGCTAAAATATAACCTAAAACTATCCTAAAACTAAGATGTGTTTGCAACACATCATTAGTAATCGATTAAACACGCCTAATAGTCGATTAAAACGTTCATGTAATCGATTAAAAAAACCTTGTAATTGATTAATGTGTTCTACAAGTTTCTGGACATGAGCAACGAGCAAAATAATCGATTATTCCGTCTTGTAATCGATTAAGACAACAAGCTTCAAATTATCAAAATACACTATGTAATCGATTATGATCTCTGGTAATCGATTAAATCAGGAAGCTTTATAAAACAGAATGAGCTATGTAATCGATTACAACATTTGGTAATTGATTAAGACAGGAAGACAGCTTTTTCAATTAAGCCTATGTAATCGATTACTACCTATTGGTAATCGATTCTTCTAGAGAGTCTTAAAATCATGTATAGCAGTGTAAAGCTTTGTAACCGATTACTATCTATTGGTAATCGATTAAAGTGTTTCAACAAAGCAGTATATGTGAAAACAAAGGTTAAATAATCGATTATTTCGATAAGTAATCGATTACATTGTTCTTGAAAACTTTTCCAGAATAAACTAAGAACAAATTACTCGATTATACCTTTACTGTAATCGATTACAACAGTATAAAAATAATTTTTCCAAAAACCTTTGAATGAAATTAAAACCTTAGTTAAATGATAAAAGCTTTGTTTGATTTTCATGAAAAACACTTGTTAAATCAATGAATGCATAAGAGAATGCATGAATGCATGGATCAATCAGATAGCTTTCCTTTTACATAAAATTCCAAGTCTTCAAGCATGTTGAAAGCACAAAACTCTTCTTGTATCAAAGACTTCCAAACTTCATGAAGCTTCCCATGTATCCAACAATAAGAACAAGAGAGAAACTCTCACAACAATTTTCAGAATTGTCTTAATGAACCAAATTTAGTTACATTCAGTTTTGGCACCTTATAAAGGCCACGAAATTATAAGCTAAATGTCACTAAATTGTAAGGAAAATGCAAATTCAAATGAATTCCAAATGAAGCTTGAAGCGTAAGCTTCTTCCAAAATGACCCTTGGCTGACCCAACATGTGCAGCAGTGCAATTTTTATGCTAAAGTAATTGATTAATTTGCACTTGTAATTGATTAAAACAGAGGTATTTACAATTTTCAGACTCATATAATCGATTACAGAGTCTCGTAATCGATTAAAATAGACAAGTCTTATTTCTGGGTGAAACTGAAATATTGGTAATCGATTACAGCTATCTTGTAATCGATTAAAACAGTCAGTCACTGTGTTACAAAGTGCCTTGGTAATCGATTACAAATAGCTTATAATCGATTACCAGAGACTATTTTATGTCTTTTCCAAGCTGGTGTGCCTCTTCATGCTTGTCCAAGTTGGCTTAGATGTGGTCTTGAAGTACTTGAGTCCTAGCTCTTGTCATTGGTCCTTTAAAGCTCACCAAAGGAAGTGCTTCAAGCTCTCCTTCTAGACCTTTAGCTTGCCATGGACCTCCATCATCCCCTCCTTCTTGAAAATAACTTGTCCTCAAGTTTGCTTCTTCACTTGTACCTACATCATACAAAGAAAGATCACAAACATTCAAAGTATTACTCACACCATACTCACTAGGCAATTTAAGTTTATAAGCATTGTTGTTGATATTTTCCAAAATCTTGAAAGATCTCCTCTAGGTTGGAGCTTGGATTTCCTTTCATGAGGAAATCTATCCTTCCTCAAATGAAGCCACACCAAATCTCCCTCATTAAAGATCACTTGCTTTTTGTGCTTATTGGCTTGCTTTGCATATTGTTCCGTTTTCCTCTCCACATGTGCTTTCACTTGTTCATGCATTTTCCTAACATAAGAAGCTTTAGACAAAGCATCCCGATTAATCATAGAAGAAGTCTTAGGTAAAGACAATAAATCAAGAGGAGTTAAAGATAAAATCCATAAACAATTTCCAAAGGAGACAAGGAAGTAGTCTTGTCAACTACTCTATTATAAGCAAACTCAATGTGAGGTAGACACTCTGATAAGTGCCCTATTTTAGTTAAATCCAAGCTTACAATGTTGGCACTTATCTTTTGATTTCGATAAAATTGTTTATAAACTTGCCCTAAAACCTAGTTTATTTGTATTTAGTACTTATATAAATGTTGTTTTTATATTTCGGAAGATTAATCCAATCATGTTTTGCATTTTAATAGGTTTCGAGGCTTCCAAAAAAGCAAAGCATGCAAAAAGGGGCTTAACAAGCAAACTTGGGAGGTGTTACAAACAAAACAGGCCCAGAACTCGTCCAGGCCCATGACCTTTCTTCACCATTAAGTCTTTAACTTGCCTAGGCGAGTGTCTGTAGTTCAAAATGGTCGCCTAGGTGAGTAAAGTATTCCAGAACAATCTTTTAACTCGTCCAGGCGAGTGAAACAAGGCCAAATGGCTCGCCTGGGTGAGTGGAATCAGCAAGTGGGTATGCAAGTGGACATTAAGCTCGCCTAGGCGAGCAAACACAGGCAAAAACACTCGCCTGGGCGAGTGGACTTGAGCAGCCATCCTCCCAATAAATAGCCATGCAATCCCAAGGAGAAAATTATCCCTTTCATCCCATTTTCTTCATTCCTTTGCTTCTTAGCTAGTTTCTTAGGTTTAGGAACTTAAATATTAGTAGTAGGTAGATTAGGAAATTGAGAGAAGTGAGATTAGTGTGGAAACTCTGTCGAAAAGAAGCGGTGATGGGGCCCTTCATCAATTCTTCTCTTCAGGAGGTTTTCTCCATACTTGGTTAGTTTCTCTTAAAGGATTTGATGTAATCTTCTACTCTTAAGTATCTCTTTTAATATTTATTTATGCATAAGTCTTTTCTATTTATTATTGGTAATTTTATTCCATTCTTAATGTTTGATTCTACTTGATCACTAGTTTCATGAAATTGGATTCTAAAGTTTAACTGGGAAGTACTCTTAGAATTTGAAATGAATAATTTTACTCTTTACGTTACGTTGCTAGGGATAGAGCATAACGTTTAGATTACAAATAGCACACGATTATGATTTTAATGCTGGATTATTTACTTCATGTGCAAGGGATCGATATTCGGTAGATATCCTTAGAACTCGATTGCGAGGGATCGATTCGGGGTGAGTTAATGTGTGCATCAATAATAATAGAAAATGATTTATACATGGTAAACGTTAATTGAATACTAAGGATAAGAATGATGAAATCCAATCCCACTTTCTCATAAGTATATTTCATTTTTGCTAAGTTTAGTTATTTTCCGTTACTTTCTTAAACAAATGAAATTTCGCTCATCTTACTTGTACATAACTATTGAACTGTTAATTGTATTTGGATTAACTGAGTAGCTCAAGTCCCTGTGGAGACGATCTTTATAAATTTTGTAACTTACAACGACAATTGGTACGCTTGCCAAAAGTCTAACACACTCCTCCCAAGTTCTCAAATTACCCTTGATGTAGCATCTAAGGAGTTGACCCAAGGTCCTATTCATCACCTCGGTTTGACCATCCGTTTGTGGGTGACAAGTTTTTGAAAACGATGTTTTTTACCAAGCTTACCCCACAATGTTTTCCAAAAATGGCTAAGGAACTTTGTATCTCTATCACTCACAATGCTTCTTGGCAAACCATGTAGTCTCACCACTTCTTTGAAAAAAGATTAGCTACTTCACAAGCATCATCACTCTTGTGACAAGGAATGAAGTGTGCCATCTTTGAGAACCTATCAACAACAACAAAAATAGAATCCTTTCCCTTCTTGGATCTTGGAAGACCAAGCACAAAATCCATAGAAATATCAACCCAAGGGAAGTTAGGAATGGAAAAGGTGTATACAAACCATAAAGCATTAATCTAGATTTAGCTTCATGACAAACAATGCATTGAGAAACAAGCTTATGCACATCATGCCTCATTTTTGGCCAAAAGAAATGTTCATGTAAAATAGCCAAAGTTTTATCCACACCAAAGGGCCCCATTAAATTATTCTCATGTACTTCCTTAATGAAAAGTTCTCTCAAAGAGCTTTTAAGAACACATAGCTTCTTTTCCTTGAACATGAAACCATCATGTCTAAAATATCCTTGATGAGCCCCTTTTTCACACAATGCAAAAATACTAGAGAAGTCATGCTCACTAGCATACAATTCCTTTATATGATTAAAACCAAGCAATTTAGTTTCAATCATAGAAATCAAACAATGCCTCCTTGATAAAGCATCCGCCACCACATTCAACTTTCCTTGCTTGTGTTTAATGACATAAGGAAATTGCTCAATGAACTCAATTGACTTAGCATGTCTCTTGTTGAGTTTTCCTTGACATTTCAAATATATAAGAGATTCATGATCACTATGTATCACAAATTCCTTAGGTAAAAGATAATGTTGTCAAGTTTACAAGACTCTAACAAGTGCATACAATTCTTTATCATAAGTGGAATAGTTCAAACATGCACCCTTCAATTTCTCACTAAAATAAGCAATAGGATGTTTATCTTGAATCAAAACCCCCCAATGCCCACATTAGATGCATCACATTCCAATTCAAAGGAAGCATTAAAATTAGGCAATGTAAGAATATGTGCATGAGATAACTTATCCTTCAATGTTTGGAAAGCAATTTCATGTTCTCGCTTCCAAGAAAAGCTCACGGTTTTCCTCATCAATCATTCAAAGGAGAAGCAATGGTACTAAAGTCCTTCACAAATCTCCTATAAAAGCTAGCTAAACCATGAAAGCTTCTCACATCCTTCACACCTTTTGGAGTTGGCCATTCCATGATGTTGAATATAGAAGAGTTGCAAGAAGTATCAAAGCAATAATGAAGAAGAAGTTTGATGTTTGTTTAAAGATATTTTTGCTTTTTACATGCCCAATCAAGTATGAAGGCATTTGTAATTTGTCTAATTTTGATTCAAGTACATTGCTTTGTGATCCTTGCATTGCATTTGCATTTCACATAAGCATGCATTCATCGCTTCATTAAAATAAGAAAGCATTTAAATGATTTCAAAAGAATCTAAGTTCTCATGGTTAAGTTTTTGGAAAAATGAAAACTTACTATTTTAATCGATTACACAGTGTTTTAATTGATTAAATACTTTTGTTCTAAATCTGGAAAAGCCACGAAGAAAATTTTAATGATTACCATGAATCGTAATCGATTACACAAGCTTAATAGAAAACTATGCATTGCTGCTTTAATTGATTACCATGAATTGTAATCAATTACACTGGCCTATTTGAAAATCGTGTTTTGCTGCTTTAATCGATTACATTGCGGATTAGTCAATTATTCTGTTCATAAACATTTTCCAGAAATCTGAGGAACAATTTAATTGATTATTTAATAGCTTTAATCGATTACAAATCAGTTTGATTCTGTCAAGCTTTCTAGAGTAGAGTTCTCTAGGTGAAAGATCTGAGTAGGGTTGTCAGAGTCTTAGTGATTTATTTTCTAATAGTGTTTTAGAATTCAGATTCTTTATCTAGGATTGATAAAGATAATCACTTGTAAATTGCTTGTAAAGAATATTTTGATTTAGTGAAAACTCTGACCTAGTGTTGGTTGGAAGACACTGGATGTAGCCTCTAAGTTTGTGAGGTGAACCAGTATAAATTGTTGAGTCTCTTATTCTAATTCTGTATATCTCTCATTGCTTGTATTTGGGTAATCAAGATATAATCAACAAGACAAAGTTTCTGGAATTACTTGCATAACAAGGTTGATCTTGGTTGAAAGAAAAGTTCTTGTTTGAAAAAGGTTTTAAGTGATACGATCCATATTTCAAATTCCACAAATAGTTTCAAGTAAATTTTTAAATACCTGTTTTAAACCAATTAACCCCACCTCTTGGTTTATTTGAAGAGTGTTCATTGTATTTTCACATGATGGCTTTCACTTTCTCTTGATCCACTTGGACTCCTTGAGCACCTACTACAAAACCTAGAAACGCTACTTGTGAAGTGCAAAAAGAACATTTATCAATTGCTCCATACAATGTTTCCTTCCTTAGCACCTCTATGACATTTTTTACATGCATCAAATGATCATTTAAATTGGCACTATAAACAAGAATGTCATCAAAGTACACTACCACAAATTTGCCTATAAAGTGCCTAAGAACATGATTCATAATTCTCATTAAGGTACTAGGTTCTTTAGTCAAACCAAAAGACATAACTAACCATTCATAAAGCTCAAATTTTGTTTTGAAATTCGTTTTCCATTCATCCCCTTCCCTTATCCTTATTTGATGATACCTACTCTTTATATCAATTTTAGATAAAATAGTAACACCATGTAATTCATCTAAAAGATCATTAAGTCTAGGGACGAGATGTCTAGACCCTATGGTAATATTGTTGATTGCCCTACAATCCGTGCACATTATCCAAGTTCCCTCCTTCTTAGGCACAAGAATAATAGGTATAGCACAAGGGCTCATGCTCTCCCTGATCCACCCTTTTTCAAGTAGCTTTTCCACTTGTGTTTGGATCTCCTTTGCTTCCATGGGGAAGTCTTATATGCTGGCCTATTTGGGAGTGAACAATCTGGAATCAAGTCAATTTGGTGCTCTATGCCTCTCAAAGGAGGCAAACCATTAGGCACTTCTTTTGAAAAAAACATCATGATATTCCTCCAAAAGAGATTGCCTAGCTTTTGGCAATTTTCACCTTCTTTTTCAACATGTAAACAAAAAGACTTAGGAAACATAAAATAAAGAACAATAACACTCTCTTGATTTTCTTTTCACTCAAGAACAAACTCTCTTAATTTACCACCACTTCTCCACTTTCACTAAGCCATTGTAGCTTGTATGGCCTTGGATATTTTGTGGTTGGGAAGTGTAATTTCTCCACAAGTCTTGTGCTAGGCACATTGGTGCAATTCTCTCCATCAATGATAAGTAAGCACACTTTCTTTTCAACTAAACACCTTGTGTGAAAAATATTTTCTCTTTGAGTCTCCTCTTTTTCTAGGCAAAAATTGCTCAACATTCTCTTTATCATCAAGAGATCACCCTCTTCGGCCTCCACTAGTGTGAGTTCTTTTTCTTCTTCACTTGAAGAACTATTTGAACCACTTGAAGACTCACTCCTTATACCTCCATCTTCAAGCAAAATCATAGTTCTCTTATTGGGACATTGGGAAGCAATATGACCCTTACCAAGGCACTTAAAACATTTGATATTGCTTGATCATTTATGAGTTGGATCCACAATTTTTTGCTTGGGCTCTCTACCCTTTCTTCCTTATTTTTCACATGAGAAACCTCCCTTTTAGGCTATTCTTTCCAACTAGAAGTTGCAGCCCCATGGGTCTTGGAAAAGGAAGCTTTTCTCCTTTTTATTTATTTCTCCACCCTTTGAGTTTTGTGGACTAGCTCCTCAATTGTTGCATATGAGTGTAGCTCTATCACATCTTGAATTTCTCTATTCGAGCCATAAAGGAATATAGCCATTGTTGCTTCTTGGCTCTCCACAATTTCAGCCCTTATCATCATCAATTCCATTTCCTTGTAGTAGTCATCAACACTCTTGTAGCCTTGGAAATGTCTTTGAAGCTTGTTGTGGACTTCTTTTGCATAATAAGTGGGGACAAAATCTTCCTCTCAAGCATGCCTTCAAGTCATCCCAAGAATTTACTCTTTGCCTCCTCCCTCTCCCTATATCCATTTGAATTTGGTTCCACCATATCAAAGCATAGCCACCAAATTCTAGAGTTGCTAGAGTAACTTTCTTTTCTTCATCAAATTGTTTGCATGAGAGAATTTGTTCTACTTTCATCTCCCACTCAAAATACTTTTCACGATATTTATTACCAAAGAATTTTGGAATTTTTATTTTCACTCCAACCAATCCTCCATTCCTCCCTTCTCTTTCTTCTCTACTCACCTTCCAATCTTCCTCATCTCTATTTTGCCTTATAGGATTGTATCTCCTATTTTCTCTTCTATTTTTTTCTCTCCTATCCTCCCTCTCGTTCCTCTCATCATAATAATTTCTTCCATGATAGGAAGCATACTCACTCACCCTCCTACTACTATGAGCCTCTCCAACCACACTACCATTTGGACTACTCCTTCTTTGAGTCTTCTTTTGTAAATCCTCAAATCTTGCATTGATTTTGGTTTGCAAGTTCTCCATTGTTTTTTCATGGCTTCCATCAACCTAGTGGTCCTAGGTGACAAGTGTAACACCCTGAAATTTTGATAAATTGAAAATAGATGTTTGATGTGATTGTTGGGTTATTTGATTGTTTGATAAGTTTGGATTAGTTGAATTATTGTTGTGTAAATTATCCTTGTGCTATTGCTTGATATAGATGTCAAGTTATATGGAGTTTGTTTGAGATGCCACGTATTTGAGTGATTCCGAGTTTGACCTGAAACCTATTTTAGTAAAATCATCATTCTGGATTTGTTAACCGTTGGATCATCTTCAAATGTTAAAGGTACGTTCCTAACCCACATATTTAACTTTTGACCGTTGGGATTGTAAAAATATTGTCTGGAACGTGAGGCATTAACTTTTCACTGAAGTAGAAAATTCTAGAATTGGTTTAGCTAGCCCAGGCGAGTTTTGCAAGCATTTTTGCTCGCCTGGGCGAGTGGAGGCGGTGCTAAATACGTACTTAAGCTTCCAAGTCACAAAAATGGACATTTTTGCCTCCCGCAAACCTTCCCCAACCTTCCACCATCACCCTCCACCACCCAAGACCACCGGTGACCACCACGGACCGCCATTGCTTGCCACGAGACCACCGTACAGAGAGGAACACTTTAATCAAAGCGGAATCTTCAAAACTCTTCTCGAAGTTTCGATAGAGAACAGAGCCTCCAATCCTCCTTTCTTGGTTTCTTTGAGGTAACCTTGGTTTCTTTTGTCTTCTTCTAGCTAGTTTAAGCTTCTCTTAGTGTCTCTTGTGTTTTGGATACCGTTGGTGGGAGTTTTACACTTCCTTTGAAAACCCTTTGAAAATGAGATGTTGTAAAAGTCTCCTTTTTATGAAACTGATGTCATTTCTCTTGTTGAACCCTGGTCACATTGGTGTGATCGAAATTTCAAAATGATGTCTTTTGATGTAGTTGATGATATTGAAATTGAGATGTTATTGATGTGGTTGGTGATGTTTAAATGAGATAATCATGACGTGGTTAACAATGTTCAAGTGAGATAATGTTGATGTGGTTGTTGATGTTGAAATGAGATGAGTTTGATATGTATGATGATGATATTGAAATGTGTGATGTGGATACACATCAATACCATGGGGGTGCCTAATTGGATAACCTTGCGAGGGTGGGTTTACGAATTTTAAGCATCCTAAAGAGAGAATGGATTGTTTAAAATTTCGGTCCCTAGCTATCCATAATCAGTGCATTGATGGTGCCTATGGTTGTATATTGTGTATGTCCACGTGGGGTACATTGACCGGTTGCATTACCTTGCGAGGGTGGGTTTACGAATTTTAAGCATCCTAAGAGAGAATAGGATTATTTAAAATTCCGGTCCCTATCTATCCATGGTCAGTGTATTAGTGATGTTGTGTGTGTACATGGGGGGTGCATGACTGGATAACCTTGCGAGGGTGGGTTTACAAATTTTAAGCATCCCAAGAGAGAAAGGGATTGTTTAAAATTTCGGTCCCTATCTATCCATGGTCATTGCATTGATGGTGCCTATGTTCATAATTCATATTTCATGGATGGAAATAGAATGGTGGCAGTAAGTACGGGGGTACTAGGGGGCATCACCATGGGGGGAGCGAAGTGCACGACAGGGTGACCTCGACGAACTACTGCATCATTTTCTTGAGAGAGCCTTTTTCCATGAGGATGGTACCACATTGCATGCTAAGTGATGAGTCAGATGCATACATCATTTTGAACATGATTGTTTGAGTTGTAGAATGCATTGGATGATTGTTTGGTTGAATGTGTAATGGAATGATGGGTTTGTCGAGTGTGCATTGGACTGATGGACTTGTGGTAATGATAGCGGTTGTTAATGTTGTTTTCTTTCCAATTGTTGTTATCTGATGCTTGTTGGTTTTATATAATAAACTCACCCTTGCATTTGTTGTACCGTGTGATTGGTACCTGTGATGATAGCGAACTTTCATTCGTGTGAGCAGATGAGCATCAGTAGGTGACCTTGGAGAGAGATCTTCTTTTTGTTAGAGCCGCCAAGCCGAGGTGATGATGTTGGAACTCTTTTTGGAAAGAGTTGTGTTTTGTTAATTAACTCTTTCATAGTTAGTCCCTTAATCCTTTTTGTAGACATGTATATTTTGAATTGTAATTACATGTAAAACTAAATTATGTTCTAAATAGGTGAATGATGAGTACTAATATAGTATATGTATACATATGTATTCAATTGTTGTAGTTGTATCGTGTGTATGATGATTGTATTATTGCGAAAAATTTACATCATTTTCATAATCAAATTAATGGAGTTTTTATTAAAATTGAGATTTACACGATTAAGAGTTAGTGATATCGTAGCGACAAGGCAGGTCGTTACAACAAGGCCTCATCTCCAATTGAGCTCATCCTTCAAAAGAAATGGTTAGCAAAAAGACAAGTATATAAGAAAATTCTCACCCCTCTATAAGTGTTTACCACTCTCACTCGTGTTTGCACACTTTCTAGGCTTTTCTATAATGTTCTCTCTTGCCTTTTTCCACTCTTATTCCTCTCTATAGTTCTTAAGCAAAACTTCTAATTAGATCAAGCTTCTTTACTATAGTGAAATAGTAAATGATTCTAGGCTATACTCAAGAGTCCAAGAACAAGAAAACTCTAAGACAAAACCTTGGAAATTTTAAAAGACAAGCAACAAAAGAAAAAAATTAGAAAAGCACAACTAAAATGGAATTTATGAGACAACTCAAGGAATACTATGGTTATACCAAATTGCACAAGGAGATTATGCTGAGTAAATTCAACTACTAGAAGCCAAACCTCATCAAATTTGCATGTCATACAAGTTCAATTAATTTTGTGATTCAAAGGAAATTTGAACTTGTAGCTTTTGTAACTTTGTTTTGCTTCTAAATTCTGTTTTTCTTTCATTTTTTACCACCTGCTGTATTTTCTTTTGTGCTTTTGATTGTTTCTTTCACAATTTTTTTAAGCTTTTATTTTTCTTTTGCACAAGTTCAAAAATTCTTAAAGAAAAATGATGGATCACGAAAATATGATGTATAACAATTGTAAAATTTGCTTCTAACAGCTCAATTCAGTTTAGGCATGAGAGTAGAATCAAAACAAATGATCATACAACACAACAACACTACAAACAAAATTTTAACAAGAATCAAGATAAGAAAATTTTCAAGAACTCATGAAGAACATGAAGACGTGAAATCACATGGAACTTGAAGAAAGACACAAGGGTTATGTGGCAGATCAATAAACAAGACTAACCCACCAAAGATTTTCACAAAAAACACAAGAACATAAGGAAAAAGAAAGGATTTCAGATTTTTGAAAATTGTAGAAAATTACCTTTGAAGACTTTTAAAACTGAACTTGAAGAAGAACACCACAAGGATTAGGCTCTGATACCACTTGGTGTAATGTCTACAACCATTAGACATTAAGGTTCCCAAATCTACCTTACAATGAAACCCAATCTTTAAGAAAACCTTAAGAACTCTAAATTCTGCACTTTCCCAAGAATTTGGGATGTTTTTAAGCTTTCTAATTCAGCAATGGAAGATGGAAGAGAGATTAAGAATGACAATGGATGGCACCATGGAAAAGCTTTCCAATAAGCCTAGGAAGAATCACCACAATAGTATTGAGAAGCCATTGATAAGACTCAAGAAGTTCTTACACAAGAACAAGAGAGAAACTCTCACAACAATTTTCAGAATTGTATTAATGAACCAAAGTTAGTTACATTCAGTTTTGGCACCTTATAAAGGCCACAAAATTATAAGCTAAATGTCACTAAATGTAAGGAAAATGCAAATTGAAATGAAGTCCAAATGAAGCTTGAAGTGCAAGCTTCTCCCAAAATGACCCTTGGCTGACCTAGCATGTGCAGTGCAATTTTTATGCTAAAGTAATCGATCAATTCACACTTGTAATCGATTAAAATAGAGGTATTTATAATTTTGAGACTCATGTAATCAATTGCAGATGTCTTGTAATCGATTAAAACAGACAAGTTTTGTTTCTGTGTGAAACTGAAATGCTGGGAATCGATTACAGCTACCTTGTAATCGATTAAAACAGTCAGACACTATTTTACAAAGTGTCTTGGTAATCGATTACAAATAACAGGTAATCAATTACCAGAGACTATTTTGTGTCTTTTCCAAGCTGGTGTGCCTTTTCATGCTTGTCCAAGTTGGCTTGTGAAAACAATATGAATACCCACAATAACCAAGAGGGGGGTGAATTGGTTTAAACATGGTCTTTTAAAATTATTTATAAAATCAGAGTCAAAGGATCTTAATAACTTTTAAACCAAAAATGCTTTTAATCAATCAAATTACTTAGCACAAGAAATCAATGGCTCAAAAATAGAACTTGTTAAGTAATGATAATAACTCCAAGAAAAAATGAACAAGATGACTTGCAGAGATAGAGATAAAGAAAATCAACACAAGCAATTTATACTTGTTCACTTCTCAAGAGAAGCTACATCCAGTTTCTTCTAATCAACACTAGATTAGAGTTCCACTATTATAAAATTCAGTTCTTACAAGCTTTACAATAATCCCTCTTTATCAACCCTAGATAAAGAATAGAAATCTAAAACCCTATTAGACTCCTAATGATCAAGAACTAGGAACACTACTCTGTTCTTCCCCAGTGAACACTACTCTAGAACAAGCTTCAAAGAACTCTTTACAATAGCATCAAATAATAGAAATTGTAAAAACAAAATTACAATCAAAGATTATGGAGAGAAACAACCTGATGATCCAATGAATATGAATGCATGTGGTTTACCAATCAGAGTTGAATGAGAAAAAGGATTTCAGAAAATGCTCTCCAAACTTTCTTTGGGAATTCTTGCCCAAAAAAATCATTCAAAACCCATGAAGATTAAAGAGTGGGACAAGACTTTAGTTAACCCAGAAAATTACTTTAAAACTTTGTGAAAGCTTGTGTGTATTCAAAATTTTCGAAGTATTCAAGTTAAGTTTCAAGCCAAGCCTCACTTATATTTATAACAGCTTTTTGTAACAGACTGTAATCAATTACACACGCCAAATAATTGATTAAAATGACTCATGTAATCGATTAAATTATCACTTAATCGATTAAAGTGTTCAAGGCTAAATTCTGGGTCTCACAACGAACAGAATAATTGATTAAATCGAGTTGTAATCGATTAAAGTAGTGAAGTTTTATTACAAAAGCCTCTTCTGTAATCGATTACAATGTTTGGTAATCGGTTAAGGCAGTGAAGGTTCTTTAAGAAACAAGCTTATGTAATCGATTACAAAATACGGTAATCGATCAAATCAGTGAAACATGATTTTCAAGATAGCTTGTGTAATCGATTACTGTTTATGGTAATCGATTAAAGCAGCAAAGCATTACTTTTGTTTTACACTATGTAATCGATTACAAATGTTCTTCAATGCTTTTTCATATTTAAAACTTAAGCAAATAATCGATTATACTGTTTTGTAATCGATTAAAGCAGAAGGTTTGCATTTTTCCAAAAACATTTCTAATTTACTTTTTTTTCAAAATAGCTTTGATTCTTTCATAAAAACACTTAAGCATGTAAATGATTATATGCATGCAAATGAAAGGATCCACAGATTGGCTTCTCATACACTTCATTATGGATTTCGATCTTCAAGGCATGTGAAAAGCTCAAAACATTCTTCTAAGTCAAAAGCTTCATTCTTCTTGCATGCCAAATATTGATTGACCATGTGTTAAAGATTTAAAAGTGCTTTGAGGGATGAAAAAGATAAAAGTCCTTGAACTTTGTTTGAAATTTGTTAACCTGAAAAAAAAATCAGTCTCTTTGCCAAGAACAAGTGCTAAGATATTTGTTGGCATAAACATTGATCATTTACTTCCATTAGTTAGCTTCCCTGACTTAGTTTGCTCCCCTTTACTTAGATAATTTTCGTCATTCATCAGTTTGTAAAAATGCAACAAAAAATAGAGCAGAACAAAGAGCAAAACAGAGTTAGTTTTCAATCAAGTTATCAATCAATTTTTCTCCCCCTATTTGGCTTTTCAAAGGCAAAAGATAGCACAACAAGAATGAGAAAAAGAAATGCAAATTTCATTAATGGAGGGGAATCAGTACATTAATCATTAAACAAAAAAAAAACAGAGGAAAGCAATAACAAGGAACAAAAAAGAAAAACATAAGAAATCTAAATTAGATCATCAAAACCATCTAGAGCAAGCCTAGCTTCTATGTTTTATGGCCTCGATTGCATCTCCTCCAAAGATGAATTAGTCTCAGCCCTGTGTTCATGATGTAGGGACAATAAAGCATCCTTCTTTTGAATCATAAGAGATTCAAATGGACTGTAGGATGGTGCAACAAGGCCTTCATCTTCAGCATCTTCATCAGCCTCTTGATCAGCTTTTCCTTCATTCCCAGCAGCAAGGAGTTGTTGTCCAACCATTTGCCAACCAAAAGGGGTCTTAACCATCCCCAATTGGTAAGATGCTTCTCTTTTATGAGGTTGTTGCTTGAGTTTGTGTTGCCAACAACCTCATTAGAAACATGTATGTTGAAATAATCAATGAACCTGGACACGAGGATAACATATGGAAAGGGATAGTTCTTTAACCTTTTAGACTTAAGCATTATTTCCTCAAAAATAAGAATCCAATTCATCTGAATTGAATTTTTCATGCCATACACAAGCTATATGTCATCATCAGTGGCTTGGGTATGATTGGTGGCTCTAGGGGTCAGAAAGTAGGCGATTATGTAATGAAGAAGTCTATCTTCATGAGTCATGGGGCCAGTACTCAGCCTAAGCTTCAACCTCATGTGAGGATCAAGAAGCATTCCCCTACAGGTGTTTATCTTACTATAGCCTCCAGTCTCTTCCTCAAATTTCCTTTCACCTTTAAAAGAAACACCAGCAACAGCTTCCCATACTTCTAGAGTGATTTCCATGACCACTCCATTGACTTGAGACATGAGTGTCCCATCCATGGAAGCCTTAGCACAGGTGTAGAACACCTTCACTAATTTAGGGTAAAAAGTACCTTTCATTTCAACAAACTTTTTCAATCGCTGAATTTCAATGAAAGCAGGGAATTGAAAACCTTCTTTAATAAACCATTCAAGGTCAAGGTGTTTGGGAGGACAGACTAATTTGGTGGCATTGAACTGAAGGTATGTCCTTTTGTCTCTCTCAGCACAAAACGAATGGTCTAACCTATTGACAGCAGGGTTAGAGGTTTCAGCAGCTTTTCTCTTGGAAGTTTTAAGTCTCTTAGATGTAGACATGGCTAATGGATGATAAGAGACTATCTGGACAGAGTTTCTAAACTTAGAGGAAAGAAGAACACATTAGTGCTTAAGAGAGAAGATGAAGATGGTGTGATTTCTTCCTTCAACATAGGCTGTATTTATAGAAGATTTTAGGCTCCAAAGTTCAAATTTGAAATAAGGAACAGTTAATTCGAATTAACCCACTAACATTAAAGCACAGGAGATTCAAATTTTGAATTAGTTGGTAGTTGGGCAGTTACAAATTCCAAGAAAATCTTGTAGATTCTACAGTAACTCCAGGAATAATCGATTATATGCTTATGTAATCGATTAATTCGTAAGCAAAATCAGTTTCTGCAGAAGCTGTAACTGATTAATTTGTCAAGTAATCGATTATTTCAGTGAGATTCAGTTAAAGAAGATCAAGTATAATCGATTATTTATCCTAAGTAATCGATTATTACAGACAGAATTTGAGTTTCAAACAATTTTTCAGTCAATTTAATCGATTACCGTTCACCGTAATCGATTATTCCAGTGAGATTTCATTTTTGAAAAGATTTTTGACCATGTGTAATCGATTAATTCGAGGCATAATCCATTATTCCAGTGAACTTTGGCTTTTTGAAATATTTTCGAAAGCAGAATAATCGATTATATCGAGGCTATAATAGATTACATGAGTGCAAAATTCATTCTGAAAAGCTTTTTAAGTGAATTTAATTGATTATTCCGATGGGTAATCGATTATTACAGAGAATTCATCAGAATGAACAGTATATATACAGCATTTTCAAATTTTATAAGCATAAGTGATGATTGATCAAATAAGAAGCTATTTCACATAGATAAGCACATAACAATCAAGCTAGTAAAGATTAGATTCATCAAGGATACCTAGCACGTTTCTAAGAGTATAGAATCTATCTCTAGCCAAAGGTTTAGTGAATATATCAGCCAATTAATTGTGAGTATTAATGAAGTCAATTTTGATATTACCTTTTTTGATGTGATCTCTAAGGAAATGATGCCTTATCTCAATGTGTTTGGTCCTTGAGTGCATTATTGGATTCTTGGAAATGTTGATAGCACTTGTGTTGTCACATAGCAGAGGTATTTCTTTTAATTCTACACCAAAATCTTGCAATTGCTGCTTTAGCCATAGACTTTGAGCAAAACAACTTCCAACAGAGATGTAATCAGCTTCAGTTGTTTATAAAGCAACATAGGATTGTTTCTTGCAATGCCATGAGATCAGTGAACTTCCTAGTAGATGACAAGTTCCACTGGTGCTTTGTCTATCCAACTTGCACCCTACAAAGTCAGAATCAAAATAACCAACTATATTAAGTGAAGCATCTTTAGGATACCAAATACCAACTTTTGGAGTTAATTTGAGATATCTGAGGATCTTTTTGACTGTAGTGAGGTGTGATTCTTTGGGATTTGCTTGATATCTTGCACACAAACACACACTCAACATAATATCTGGTCTACTAGCTGTCAAATATAGCAAAGATCCAATCATTCCTCTAAATTTTGACTCATTAACCTTCTTTCCTTTTTCATCTGAATCAAGATAGGTTGATGTTGCCATTGGAGTTGCAGCATTTTTGCTTTTCTCCATTTCAAACTTTTTGATCACTTCAAGGCAATACTTGGTTTGATTTAGAAATGTTCCATTCTTCATTTGCTTCACTTGAAGTCCAAGAAAGAATGTTAATTCTCTCATCATTGACATTTCAAACTCATTCTGCATAGAAATAGAAAATTCTTTGCACAACAATTGATTAGTTGAACCAAAAATTATATCATCAACATATATTTGAACCAATAAAATATCATTGCTTTGCCTTTTGATGAACAAGGTTTTATCAACATGCCCCCTTGTGAAAGATTGTTCAAGCAGAAATTTGCTTAATCTCTCATACCAAGATCTTGGAGCTTGTTTTAAACCATAGAGAGCTTTCTTAAGTTTAAAAACATGGTTTGGATGTTTGAAATCAGCAAAACCAGGAGGTTGCTCCACATATATTTCCACCTCAATATATCAATTTAAGAAAGCACTTTTAACATCCATTTGAAAAAGTTTAAAACCCATTAAACATGCATATGCAAGTAATAACCTAATGGCTTCCAACCTTGCAACTGGTGCAAAGGTTTCCTCATAGTCAATGCCTTCTTCTTGGTTGTAACCTTTTGCAACCAATCTAGCTTTGTTTCTGACTATGATTCCACTCTCATCAAGTTTGTTTCTAAAAACCCATTTAGTGCCAATAGGCTTGAGAGAAGGAGGTCTTCACTTCTCTTGAATTGATTCAATTCATCATGCATGGCATGCATCCAATGTTCATCAATTAAGACTTGATCAATATTCTTAGGTTCTATTTTTGAAACAAAAGTCATATTACAGCAGAGATTTCTTAATGAAGATCTAGTAGATACTTCCTTTGAAACTTCACCAATTATGTTGTCAAGGGAGATATCTCTTGTGGTTCTCCAATCTTTTTGGCTCTTGAACTGGTGTTGATTGTTTTGTTTCAACAATTGGCTCTTCCTTTTCTTAATTCATCGAGCCATTTAGTTGAATAAACTCCTCCACAGGTTCTGCATCAATATCACACTTCTTTTCATCTTTAGAGGGATTAGATTCATCACAAATAACATGAACTAATTCTTCCATGCATAAAGTTCTTTTATTGAAAACTCTATATGTTTTGCTATGTAATGAATATCCAAGGAAAATGGATTCATTAGCTTTAACATCAAATTTTCCAAGTGATTCTTTCCCATTATTTAACACAAAACACTTACAGCCAAATGCTCTCAAATGAGAAATGTTTGGTTTTCTACCTTTGTATAGTTCATAAGGGGTTTTGTTCAAAATAAGCCTTATTAGTAATCTATTCAAAGTGTAGCAAACTGTACTTACAGCATTAGCCCAAAAATATTTAAGTAAATTTGTCTCATTAAGAAGAGTTCTTGTTCCTTCTTCAAGGGATATATTTTTCCTCTCCACAACACCATTTTGTTGAGGTGTTCTTGGAGCTGAAAAATTGTGGTTAATTCCATTTTCTTCACAGAATTTTTCAAAATGTTCATTTCGGAATTCTCCAACATGATCACTTCTTATTGAGATAATTTTGCTTCTCTTTTCATTTTGAGCAAGTTTGGTCAATTTTCTAAAATCATTGAAAGCATCACTTTTGAATTTCAAAAACAAAGTCCATGTGAATCTAGAGTAATCATCTACAATGACAAGCCCATAGTAATTACCTCATAAACTCATAGTTCTAGAAGGACCAAACAAATCTATGTGAAGTAATTCAAGGGGTCTTGAAGTAGAAACAACATTTTTATTTTGAAAAGAATTTTTTGTTTGTTTCCCCTTTGGACAACACATAATTTGTCCTTTTCAAACTTGAGTTTGGGTAAGCCAATGACTAAATCCTTTTTAATTAGCTTGTTCATATGATGCATGTTAATGTGACTTGCCCTTCTATGCCATAGCCAAGATTTATCAATTTTACTTATTAAGCAAGAAGTGTTGTGAAAGAATGCATGATCTATGGAGAGTAAATAGATATTACCTTTTCTTTTACCTATGTGAATCACCTCACCATTTTGTCCATCACATATCATGTAGCAATTGTCATTGAATGACACTTTGAACCCTTTATCACAAAGTTGGCTTATACTTAGGAGATTGTGCTTTAATCCTTCCACATAAAGAACATTTTTTATTTTAGTTTTAAAGTTGTCTCCTATATTTCCTTCTCCTATTATCTTCCCTTTGTTGTTATCTCCATAGGCGACAAATCCACCATCTTCAAGAGTCAAATTTGTGAGCATTGATATGTCACCGGTCATATCTCTAGAGCATCCACTACTAAGATACCATAATGATGATTTTGCTCTTAGACATACCTCCAAAATTCAAATCAATTTTCAAGGAAAGGTACCCAATTGAGATTGGGTCCATAAGGGTTAGTTGTTTTCCTTTTTCTTGACATCCAAATGCATTCCCCATTTGGCACATAGAATCTCCTAGCATAGCATTTATAAGATGTATGTCCTTTCATCATAAAATAGTTGTATGTTTCAGTTTTTGATGCTTTTTCAAAATAATCATATGATTAAATCTTGGTTTTGAAACAGCTTTCTTATATTTTTGTTTTGGAGGCACAAACTTGGTTTTTCCATAAGATTTTGATTCATTTTGTAACCCAATCCAGAAGTATCTCCAGCATATTTTTGCACACTTAGCATTTCAGCCAAGTTGCATTTTCCTATATATAGCCTTTTCAAAAGATCAACCAAGTAACTATTTTCAAAAAGTACTTCTATATGTTTTTCACCTTAACTTTTTTTTTTGTATTCATCAAACTCTTTTTGCAGATCATTGTATTTGTCAACAATAGATGAAGAAGAAGCACATACACATCCATTCATTTTGTAACTTGAAACAAGTTTTTCATTTTCTTCTTTCAAGTTACAATTTTCAGTTTGCAATTCTGTAATTTTTTTAACATGCCATCTAAGATTTCCTTTTAGCTTATTATTGGATTTTTCAAGCTTTTGGGCCTCTTCATGCATTTCTTGAAAAGCATCAATAACTTGATCAAGTTTAGAACTTACCTCAGTTCCAGCACTTGAGAGATCATCATCTTCATTAATTGTGGAAGTGAGACACACATTTGCTTCTTCATCTTCAATTGATGATTCAGAAGTTGTTGACTCATTATCTTCCCAAGCTATATATGCTCTCTTAGACTTTCCTTCTTTCTTTATCTTGTTTTCACCTTGTTGCTTTTTAAAAAAGATACAACATTCAGATTTAATATGGCGACGCTTACCCCATTCAAAGCAAGTGAAGTTGTTGTCACTCCTTTTGGTGGTGTTGTTGCTGTTCTTTGTGAACTTTCTGTTCTTGTATCTTCTCAAGAACTTGCTGAACTTTTTGACAATTAAATTCATGTTGTACTCTTCATCTTCTTCACTTGATTCTTCCACCTTTGAGGATGAAACTTTCAAGGCTATGCTTTTGTGTTTCTTTTCTGCATCTTCTACATTGGTTAGTTGTGACATTTCAAGTTCATACTCAAGAAGCTTACCAAATAGTGCAGCCATGGACATTTTGGATAGATCTTTTGATTCTTTGATTGTTGTCACCTTGGGTTGCCATGGTCTTGTGAGACACTTTAAGATTTTGGTATTCAACTCTTCAGCATCAAAGATCTTTCCAAGACCAAGAAGATGATTTACTATGTCAGTGAATCTTGTTTGAAGCTGAGATATGTTTTCTATGGGATTCATCTTGAACATTTCATACTCATGTATTAAGGCATGCTTTCTTGATCTTCTCACTTCATCTGTACCTTCATGAGTGATCTCCAACATTTCCCACATCTCCTTTTGTAACACCCCGTAGGCCTCCGGTGCATTACCATTAATAATATCAGTTAGAGCGCATTTATCATAAAAGAGAATTCAGCGGAAGCATAGAACCGTTTTTCTTGATTCATTATGTATGGAAGAACACAACTGTAAAGTACAATACAAACTCATTCTGATCCAGTTTCTCAAATTAGATATCAAAGGCCATACAACTTACAGAATACAGGCAGATAACAGATATAAGACACT